>WURT03656116.1:0-12986 GCA_009936505.3 Holothuria glaberrima
CACACACACACACACACACACACACAACATCACCATCGCATAGATTCCTTGCCTGCCTTCGGCAAGGAATCAAAAATGTAGGGTGACCATGGTGTCCCCAACCCCCATTGTGTTGAAATGGCAATTTCTTTTATAATTAAACCATCAAGCCACACACACACACAAATTCAGATAAGAGTTATATTTACCTTTCTTCTTTTTTACTTTCCTAATTTGTCCATCTTCTCCAACTACCTCTTCTTCTTCACTTTCTTCTGAGCCGCTGTCTCCCTCTGACCCTGATATTTCTCCTCCTAAAAAAACAAAAATCAGCACCTCTTTTATCACAGATTAAAGTCAGGGCAGCTTCTCATCTTAAAGCTTGCTGCGTTTGGTTAAAAGTATGAATTATTGTATGGGTTTTTTTTTTTTGTCAATGGATACGGACAAAGTGTAAAAACATTATAACAATATTACACAACACTTGCCCTTAATATACAAACAAGATTAAACATATCTATGAAATAAAGTTCAGAGCTTGACATAGCTAATACCAACTCTGGTACAAAGTCGTCGTACCCTTAATATCCAGGCAATGGAAAGGTTAAATAGTAATTGGTTAAACTTTAATATTAAGTGACAACTTTTCCATGTTTTCAAAGGTTACATTCCATCTTCTTTAATTAATATTTTCTAATTGAATGTTTTCAGTGGTGTGTAACAAGGTCAGGTGACATCCTATTTTATCTAGATCAAATTCTATCTTCCACTCCTCTTTGTTTTACCTCCTAAATAATTCACATGAAGACAAAACACTGTTGGGATACATTTTATTTGAAGTAGTTCATTCATATCTGCGTTTATGATTTTTTTCCCTTTTATTTTTGGCATGGTTACTTTCTTCATTACTGTTTCTGTTTTAATGTGAAAATGCCCCTTTCTGTTATTTTTTATATTCTTCCCTTTTCTCCCCTGTTTCAACTGTGTTGCTTCCTGTTTGTCACATCACTGGGAAATCATTACTCTAGTAATGTTAAAGTTGCTGTCATTTAACTTCTCTTCTGTCCTTTTTGAGGATTCTTTGTAAGGATTACAGGAAAACATCACTATGCTTTGAACCTGATTAAAAAGAGAAATTCCTGGCTAATTTGTGTGAAGGTTACCAAATTTTGTGTTATGGCCACATGTCAGAAGCTCTGAGATTTTTGTCTCATGTAAGACGCGATGCGATTCTAGTGACAGATGTATTAATGATAGATTAGTCACATAATATTTTTTGATAAGGTTTCAGAACCCAGTAATAGTGCTTTTAAGAAGATGTCAGCCATTTATTCAATGAAGGAACATAATAAGCAAATCACATGTTTCAGAAAATTTGGGGGTGGAGGGAGTCTTACAGCATGCCTCTCAGACATTTTGTAAAACTTAAAATGTTCCAAATGTGTACATTAAGGCATTGAAATACTGGCATTTCTGCCAAGAAAATTTTTACAGCCAATTGTCAAGGAAAAAATTTGATGAAAAAAGTTTGTATTTTCCCCTTCACCGGACCAAGCTTAGCCAGAACACTGATCCAACAAAAGCTGGACAGTCAAAGCTTATCTGATGACCCTTTCTACAACCATACCTTCTGCTAGTTGCTTTTTCAGGTCCTCGATTTCTTTCTGAAACTGTCGAAGTAAGGCATCTTTTGGATCTTCATTTATCTTAGCATTGTTCTTGATGTTCTTTGCCCTGTTTGCATAGCGTAAAGTACTAATGGTTTCATCGTAGTTGTACTCAGCAGGTCCAATATTTGCACACTGGAATAGAATCAATTGCCAGTCATTACAATGGAGTGAGAATGTTGAAAGGAATAGCAACTTAGCAAGGGCTGAAGCACATTAAGGAGAAGAGAATTCCACAACTTTTTCATAACCCCTTTTATCACCAAATAATGAAAATCTATAAACTTCACTGAAACAAAATCCAGGGTTAAGATACAAATTTTACACACATTTAGTAAAAGTTACAGTCTTTACAAAATTGCTAGACTTTTACATGTCCCCTGTGATTTTCACCAATTCCATGGATGTCCCAGGCTGCAGAAATCCTGGATAGCAACCATACCAAATATTATTGCTTGCCACAGCAGAATAATGCAATTATTTCAGGGTATTGATTTCTGTCACAAGAAAGCTTGGAAAAGATAGATCACAAAATACACTAGAACAACTGCCCTGAAACTAGGGTCTACACCCCTATGATAATTTTTGAAGAGCACCAAAAGGATGTTGGAACACCAGCAAAATGAAGGAGGGGGAGGCTAGGAGGTTTAAGGAGGATACCCTGTGAAGGGGGTCACCATCTAAAGAGTTCTGGACCATTGTCCGTAAAGATTACAAAGCAAAAGGCCGGTTTGAAAAAGTAACAAATGAAAGCAAGTTGAACAGTAAGGACTTGTTTTTCAATGGAAGACTTGCAATTGGAAATTGATTAAATGCATGTGGAACACATTGAAATCCAAGTGTTTATTTCTCAATAGAAGTATAGCTGATATCCAATGTGGTAGTCCTATGGACAGAAACAACCACTGAGAGTTAGTAAAATTTTGTAGGTAGTGACCTTTAAAAGGTATTCATTGACCATTAAAAGACAAGGACCACCAGAAGGTAGGCAGTGACCACTGCTATAGGAGGTAGTGGCAACTGTGGGATGCTTAGTGACCACTGCAAGGTAATCATTGACCAATGCAAAACAATTACCACTGGAAGGAGGGCAGTGACTACTACTTTGGTAGTTATGAGCTTCAAAAGGTAATTATAAGGTAGTGACAAACAAAAGGGGACCAGTGACCATTGTAAGACAGTAACCCATCTAACATAGCCAGTGATCACTGAAAGATACTACAAGTTCAGGTACCATTCATGTGAGGTAAATATTTCTGCTTGGATTTTCATATACAATCCAAGTGACGGACACACAAGAATTCTTACTGGAGATAAACTGGTCTGTCATCTGATATGAAAATGTAACTGTTGGACAGTTTCCTAACAACAACAAATTTCCAAGCACATGTTCTAGGATGTTGTATTCTAAACCATCATAAAATGTGTCACTCACCAGTGACTGTGTTAGAATACCCCTCTAACAAATCCTGCATTCTAGCCTGCCATGCAGTATACGCCACTCACCATGTTTGTGTTAGCACTCCCCTGCCCCTCACCCCTAGATGAATCCTGTAGCAATCCACTGCAGAAGAATGTTATTCACCCTGCATTCTAGAGATGCAACATATGCCACTCACATTAACTGTGTCAGCAATACCCTCTCCTCTTTCCTAAGTAATACTGTAGCAATCTCCTGTTGATGTATGTTAATCATCTTGCATTATATCCAGCCATGCAACTTATAATGCCAATAACCATGACTGCAATAGCACTACCCCTGCCCCCCCCCCCCATGAATCCTGCAGAATTGTTATTCATTCTTTATTCTAGCCTACCATGCAATATAAACTGCTTACCATGACTGTTTTAGCATTTCCCCCCAGTGAATCCTGTAACAGTCGGGTCAGTTTTGAGTTTCTGTAAGGTATATGAGTGCTCTTGCCATCCACCAGTGAGGAGATCACATTTCCCAGAGTCGACAGAGATAAGTTGATCTTTGTAGCCTCCACTAACCTTTGACCTGAAGCTCCAGTTTTAGTCTGCCTCTCAGAACCCTAAAACAAAATTGAAAAATGGTCATGTTTCATTAGCCATAGCACCTTATGAAAACAGTCCTGCAAAAACCTTAACTTGCTCCAAAGGAAATTCAACCCCAGTAGGACAAAACTCTGATACCTACAGAATTTAACATGGAAGTGTTGATGCATGGTTATACTACCTATTGCCACCTGGCATTTTTCACTGCCAAGTGATGGTAGATTTGGCATTTTAAGTCTTGTTTGGCATTTTCATTTGGCAGTCAATGTGGAATCCAAAATTACATAAATGCCATGAATCTATGTATAGATCAGTGTTTTGGGGATAATTTCTTCA
Source organism: Holothuria glaberrima (assembly GCA_009936505.3). Taxonomy (NCBI): domain Eukaryota; kingdom Metazoa; phylum Echinodermata; class Holothuroidea; order Aspidochirotida; family Holothuriidae; genus Holothuria; species Holothuria glaberrima. Next base: position 4,002 of record WURT03656116.1, read on the forward strand.
GGTTAAATGTTTCATGACCTCTCTTTATATTGGCAAAGGAATGTGTGATTCATGTTTTTCCCACAAGAATTTGGCATCTAAGTGCAAGTAGGACTAGCTGACACTATTTAGAATCTCAGCTAATGAGTCAAGTTCTCAGAATGAACGTGCTTTCATTTTGAAATCAAGGACTTCAAACATTAAGTAAGCACTGATGATAACACAAATATTAAAGACACACTCCTCACCCCAGTATAACATTAGTGCGGGGGTATCAAAATTCTCAGTTGGTGACTGTTCTTTGATTGACAGCAAGGTTTAAAAATCCAAAAGGTACAAAGCTACTCACATTTCACACAATGCAGAGAGAGTGCTTGGATTACACAACATAGACCTATATACTCACCAAGACATTGCCCTAAGCAATAAAATTCGTTTGTGTTTGCACAAGGAGGAGTATTATTCAGTTATGGAAGGAGCTTTAAGTTGGGAGAATTGAAACAGTCTGGGATGATTTGCCCTTTAATACTTATTATGATGTTATTCCTTGCCCTAAAATCATATTTCCCTTTCCATTTAAACATGAGATTTCAAAGGGAAACCACAAAACATGTTAGTCTCTTAAACAGTTTTATATAGAGTGACACTCTGCTAACAGGCACTGCGAATGGTAAAGTTGTGTTGGTAATTGCTTTCCATGTATATACCCACTAAGGTGGGCTTTTACTAATAGATAAGAGTAACTTCAGGCTAGCAGCCAAACACACTGTTGTACAAAATTTTCAAATAAGTAACATGCAAAACAGATGTTGAATATCACTTTCAAATTTTGGCTTATTTCTGTAAATTCAGTTCTGGGCCTGAAATTCCATAAAAGACGAGACTGCATTTAATTATTTTAATACTATGAATTACAGGACATTGAGTCCCTAGCCAAAAAGAAGGGTTATTGCAACTCCTGCATACGAAAAATTGTATTCTGATGCCTAACATTGTACTCAAAACTTAAACACAACCATGGTAGCAATGTTGCTCAACAGAAACCACGAAGTTTTATATTTTTGTACTTTACGACATCAACTCTTTAATATTTTTGAGACAATTACCAAAGTGTCACTTGTCTTTGTCCAACAAAAGTGGCTGATTTTGTTTGCAGACCTGTAGAAAACACATAAAATCTATATACTAATGGTACACTTAGAAATCCATTAACGACTTACAGCCAAATCCACCATGTGTAGCTTGCCAGCTCTGACATGCTGTTCCTTGTCAGCTCCAGTGTCACTTCTCTCAACAGTGATAGAAAAAATAGCATGGGACCTGGAACTGTGTTCATTCATATTGGTGGCTCCAACAGATCCTGAGAGTTTCAAAAAGCAAATAAATTACAAAATGAGACTTACTTTTTCAGAAAGGCTTGACTAGTCATAAGTTTTATAGCTATTTTTTAAAAGGGGAAATGCAGTCCCTCCAATTTGAATGAGTGTGCCCTGTCCTCCTAGTTCAGGAATGGCTCTTATCAATCATGTGACAATATGTTGGTAACTCATTTACTAACTTAATGCAGAAAAACTCCTTGGTTTACCTTCAATATTCAATGTTTGCAAACATAATGAAAGATACTTGTGAGCAAAATAGAGGAGACTTGTAAGATTTAGCAAACTTTAGAAAATAAGTTGGGGCGACTGCTATCTCCCTTTAAAAGGACAAGTGATGGAATATTTCATTATGAGTATTGCACCCTGCCAACCATGGTCTTTCAATATGGGTAGAATACTTCAATAAAGCCTGCCTCACAGTGTGCTTGATACTACAAGACAGGATATGACATAAAATTCTTGCCAGTCCTTCAACATTACAGGGGTCTTGCTTGTCCTATCTCTGCTATATTCCAACGACTGATTAGTCATGTGATCTAACAAACAGCAATTCTGTCTCTTATTTTCCAACGTTCTCACCAGGACAATGATGGAAGTCCTGGTCACCCCTTAAATATACAATTTGAAAGAGTGACAAAGTATGCAGCATTTGCTTCCAATTAGGACATGTACTTATACTGGACTTCATGCAACATACTGACTCTGACTGTATTTTACTTAAGATGTTTACTTAGTTAGCACTGGCACTCACCTTGGCCTACCTAGAACACCAAATCTAACATTTTGGATTTAAAAAGAACAAATCAAGGATAACAAAAGTACTTTAAAGTTATAAAGACTTGTGGGATCTAACCTTTCAATAATAATAGACTGATGTTAAATCCCTCTAAAGACCCATTAAAACTCACTGTTCTTGTTTCCCAGAGTCATAATTCTGTCCATGTCATCAGCATTGTTAACAACAAATGCTGAAAGGTCTTTCACATACACTCCAATATCTGGCCGTTCTTTCACCTGTTAAAAACAAAAATTGAGCAATTACCTTAACCTTACTTGCAGGGTTGCATGTAAACACACTATCTACATTGATGTACAAGCAGAACAGGGGTCACCTCCCCCAGCTCCCTTCCCCCCCCCCCTGAACTTTTCCAGCAAAGGATCTGCAAAAAATTTGGACAATAAAGAGTCAAAATTTGGGCAGAAAATCTTTAAGAAATAAATAAATGTTGTCCTTGTCTGTCCAAATTTCTCCCCAAAAGGATCCATTTTTGTCTAAATTTCCTTTCTTGCATCAAAAGTATGCAGTCTGTGAGGTTCAAAATTCAGGCAAAATTCTAAAGTTCCTGCCCCCTGCCCCCTCCCCAGACTATGTATGGCTGTAGTAAGGAAATAACACAATATACACAAACTGTGCATCAAACTATACTGAATTATTAGAGTTTTGTGAAAATACACAAAAGCACCAAAACTCACTCAAATATTGTAACAGATTGCTCTCTATAGCATCACAATTACAGAGTACAGTAGTATACATACATGAACTCACCTCTAATCTGCTTTTCTGATTTTTACCCAAAAGATCTTTCACCTCTTCATTGTAAATTTCTAAATAAGACACCCTCACCAAAAATCTGAGAAAGAAATGGGGAAAGTATGAATTCTGATATGCTTTGATTTTATGATCCCTCTCAAAAGGGATGCACATGATAGTATTCTAAAGGTGTCTGCAAGTGTAAATGTCATACTGTATCTGCCTTAAGGATGTAAAAGGCACACAAATGTGACAAAATAGCTACTATCCCATGGAGCATTGACCATTTTACAAGTTTTACAAGACAAATTTGTATTTTAGAGTGTAATTTCTTGCTAACTATGGCATTTGGAATGCAAAATTTTTTTCACCTGATCCCCTATCACATTGAGGCAAAGATCAGTAAATTTGGTCCAATGTAGTGCTCTTTTTGAGAAATAACCCCTCCTATAAAAAATTACCCAATTTATACCTCACAAGTAGATACAACTTACAGTCAACCATAGCTGGCACATGCACCTTTGCTTGGTTTGAGAGGATGTCCAATTACAAACACATTAAGAAGATGAATCAACCATGAGCACCAAAGATGTTGCAATAAGACAACCAATAAAGTTTAAGAATGTGGCTCCCAACATTTCATGGATGAAACTCCTTAACATGTCCCCCCTGCCCCCCCCCCCATTAGGTTTTCCCCCTCCAGTCAGTTTGGTGTCCACCTCTAATCTACTAAAAGTCAGGCGAAAGCAGCCAGTGACCGTGCCCTCGCAGGGACTGCCCATCCTACACCTAATCTGTACAGTATGTTTTGTAAGTCTTCCAGTGTAACTTTAGGTTTTTCTTTTGCTATATGTTAGGAGGCATACTGTTTAGATCATCTGTATGAGTGTACATTATCAACCATTCATTAAACATTAGTTACTGCATTGAAAGAATTAATATCACCTTTGACCTGAAGGTGTGGGTATACAGGAACACACAATTTTAGTATGCACACATGTGACTGTATAGTTATTTAATTCTCCACCCTGTCCACTTTTCAATGAAGCTAGGAGTCTGAACACCCTTCACTTAGCCACTGGTCTAGTACCTGACTTGGTCTCCAGCTTTAGCAATGGTTCCAAATATATGAGCAAATGAGTTTGGTATGATGCCCCTCAGCTCTGGTTGAGCTCGCACACCCTCCATGGTAAAGGTCTTCCCTGTACCAGTTTGACCATAGGCAAAGATGGTTCCTACAAAAAACAAAGACAAATCACAGTAATAAGCAGTTGCCCAAACCTATCAGCTAAATTTTAAATACAAATTCCCTCTTACTTCATGTACATGTCATGTCATGATGTTTCAGGTCATAAATATTGCAGGGGTAAACCAATGGGATACTACAAACAAAGTTAACGATTCTGTGATAAAATATCAAATGATTAAAGAAAGCCATTCACGTACATATATAGATTACCAGGATGTATCCCTCTAATTTGGATGAATGCTGAAAGATAAATACAACTGTTCACAGAACGTTTCTGGAAGCACACACTATGTGCCTTTGACACCAGCTCCTCTTCTATATATCAACTGGGTTGGCACCCCCAGAATTTGTAGGTCTTCTTTGGACAGATGTGGCATTGATAATATCCTGTGGCAGATTATTTCAAGTGTTAAAAACCCTGTGTCTGAAGTAATTCTTTGTTATATTCAACTTCAACCAAGATCTCCTCTTACAAATTTTATAGCGGTGGCCTAGTCTGGGAGAGTTGTTTTCTAATGAGACAAACTGAGAGACCGCCACATCATATTTACCAGTACTGTCTATTTTATACACTTCAATCATGTCCCTGTGTAAATGTCAATAATAAAGTGTAGGCAAGCTAACAATTCTAATCTCTCCTGCCGTTAGTGTTTAAAATAGAGTAGCAATACTGCAGTGACTCAAACCCTTTAAATGGCTTCATAACAGCATACACTGCACCATTCAGGTTTCAATATATGAGGGAGGGATTTCAGTTTTGCACCTGTTCTATTTTTGTTACTGTACATTCACATATAATTGTATGCAGAAGAGATATACTATGTATTATGATTCATAAAGGTTTAATACTCACATGTAGGGTTATATCTACCCCATATAAATTACACTGACCCATTTTTAGGACAAAAATTGAATGTTCTGACCTTACAACAATTTCTGTTCTTACAAACATTAAAAAAGAGTCATACTTTGTGATCTTTTTCCTTTATGCCTGTGAAAAACTTTAAACTAACATAAAGATAACTTTAAGATTTAAAGGGCTATAAACATGTTTTGAACTTCCTTGTCCATGTGATATTGTAACTGCATAAAGTCAGGGGCACTATTGTTACAGTAGGAGATAACACCACTACTGCTTTCTGCAAGGTCAGGTTGTATTAACTTCAAATTCTACAGTCAGGGTTCTGCCCAGGATTGCTTAAGTACTGGCAACTTTTTTCTGCGTCCTTTAATAAAGCAGGGAATAATTTATCTGGTATCGTATTGCAATTTGCTACACAAACTGGCCAAATTGTTACACAAATGCAAAAATGTGAAGCAATTTTTTGTGTGCATAACCATAAGAGTTTTCAGTGATTTTACATACTAGAAGGGAAAATTCTGAAAAGTTGCTATGCAAAATTTGATTACTAAATTATTCCCTGTAAAGGTCCTTATTATACACCAAACAGATTGAGGAGGCACTTCTCCAAAAAAGACAATCCCAAATAGGGACACGAAAATGCACCAGACCACTATACATTCCCACTTACTACTGTATGGTGAACACATTTTGTGTCCTTCAAAACAAGCTGATGATTAAACACTGTTGGAAATTTATATGTGAAACATGCAGGATACATATCTTGGGAAGCAAGAAGGTACCATTCTGTTTACTCTGTTATCTGAAATCAGAGCTGGTCAGATAAAGACTTTTTAAGCTTAGTGGTGGTCAGCAATTTTGGGTCCAACTGGTGCTGACCAGCAGCGACAAATCACTGTAATTACTGCAATTAAATGCACCAAAGCAGGAAAGTACTTCAGTCTGGTGCACAACCGACTTGGTCATTTGGGCAACCTATTTGGTGGCAAGCCAAATGCCAAGTGGAAGGAAAGCCAGAGTACCCAGAGAAAAACTCACGTACATCAAGCTGGACTTGAACACATGCACAAGAGAAACACATTGGTGTATGTGGGCAGCTGGAATGTACCATTTTGCCATTTTTTTACTAAATGCTCCAATGAAGTTCCTCTTTTATGCACAGTGGGCTTTGCTAGTAAAAGTTAGAACTTTCTTTTACCAAATCTGTTATGTCAATCACATACAGAATACCACACCAATGAAAACAATTTGTATTGCACATTTTGGGATACGGGCACCAACTAATAACCCAAACATATGGTAGGGGGGCTTCACCCCCTTCTCAACACACGTCACATAAGATGTCCCACCCCTCCTCACGTGTACCATGATTCCCTTTGAGATACAAATTCATTCCATGTCAATCTGAAGATTATGCACTATTCATGACGTAACAGCACATCTCCATGAAAAGTTAAATTTAGATAGTAAGATAGTTAGATATGGTTTAACAGCCCAGTTTCCAACCAATTGGTTCAAGTCGAGCCAGCCACTGCATTTTTTCCAGTTGTGGCTCACTGGCTTATATTTTTTACTCCATTGCTTATGCGGAGTATCACGCACAATGACAGAAGGTTCCACTTTTTAAAGTATTTGGTATGACTCGACCTGGGAATCGAACCCGAGCCTCCTGCGTGAGAGGTGGATGCTCTACCACTAGACCAAACACGCGGTCTCCATGAAAAGTTAAAAATGAAGCATGTAGGTCAGATTCAAATTCAATGATAGCCAAAATGGTTTGCACAAGATTTTCCAATTAGAATTTTGATAAGCAGGCAATAATATCTATAAAATGTACCTTAGGTTTAACTTCGGAGAGTAACAAGTTAGGTGACATGAAGCATACCATTATATCCCTCCATAACAGCCTCTACTATGGGTCGTGCAGTTTGGTTGTAGACATCTGTTTGCTTACAGCCTGGGGCAAACACCGTATCAAATGTGAATGTCTTTGGTGGCTCTCCTTTAGGAGCATCTGGGTTAGTGACCTGCACTTGACCTCTGACCTCATCAATCTTTACAATTGCCTTGTACCCATCCTTTGTTTCCTTGCTGTTGAGTGGCCTACAACGCACCACTACCCGAACATTATCATCACTGCGTGACTTACCCTAGATAAAAAACAAACACAAAAACAATCATAACTTTTTAATGGCCTGGAGGCTGGTAAGGTAAGTTTATGTTGACAGTACCTGTAAGTACACCATTGAAACATTTATAAAATGAGCTATTACAAACAGTTATTCTAGGTTTCAACAAGGACTGTTACTAGCACAAGAATTAGTCTTAATTTACAATTGCAATTGTTTTTACTACAGTAAACATGCTCTCCCCCTCGCTTTCCCTCTGGTCTTTACACACTGATCTTAATACTGAACCAGAATGCAAAAATGCATTGAGGTTTCGATGATGCATACTGCGTATGTTTTATTCGCAATAATGCTATGTTATATCCCATTTCTTTCAGTCACTGGTAAAATGCTATCTGAAGGTGTTGGAAAAATACAGTTTTGTGTTCATATTTAATCTTGGGAATTCTTGAGAAATTTTGCATTTTGACCTTTGCAGACCCCAGATGACGATCTTGTAAATTCTTGATAATTTTTTCTTTTTGCCCCGTGCTGACCCGAGATGAAGGTCTTGGAAATTCTTGAAAAAATTTGCTTTTTGACCTGTGGTGACCTCAGGTTAAGATCTTGGTTTTCAGAGTTTGACCCCTGGTGGGCCCAGGTGACCTTTGACACCCACCAAACCTAATAGGTACTTAGTCTCACTATAACACATCTGAATACTGAGAAATAAAACCAAGCTTCTTACATCAAGATATGGTGTTAACAAGGTTCTCAGAGTTTGACCCCAGGTGACCTCAAATGACCTTTGACCTCCACCAAAACTAATGAGGGTTCTCTATCTTACCAAAACTCTTCAACATACTAAGTATGGAATCAAACAAAGCTTCCTATCTCAAGATATCATGTAAACATTGTTTTCAGAGTTTGACCCCTGGTGACCCCAGATGAACTTTGACCCCCACCAAAAACAGTAGGGTTCTCCCTTTTAACATAAAACATCTACATACTAAGTACTAAATCAATCCAAGCTTCCTACTTCGAAATATCGGGTTAACAAGGTTTTCAGATTTTGACGCCTGGTGACCCCAGATGACCTTAGACCCCGCCAAAAACAAAAGGGTTCTTCCTCTTACCATAACGCATCTACATACTAAGTACTAAATCAATCCAAGCTTCCTAACTTGAGATATCATGTTAACAAGGTTATTGCAGTTTGACCCCTGGTGACTCCAGATGACCTTTGACCCCCACCAAAAACAATAGGATTCTTCCTCTCATCATACCACATCTACATTCTAAGTATGAAATCAAACCAAGCTTCGTACCTTGAGATATCGTGTTAACAAGGTTTTCGGAGTTTGACACCCAGTGACCTTAGACCCCCGCCAAAAAACAATAGGGTTTTTCCTCTCACCATAGCACATCTACATACTAAGTATGAAATCAATCCAAGCTTCGTGCCTTGAGATATTGTGTTAACAATGTTTTCAGGATTTGACCCCAGTGACCCCAGATGACCTTTGACCCCACCAAAAACAATAGGGTTCTTCCTCTCACCATAACGCATCTACGTACTTAGTATGAAATCAATCCAAGCTTCGTACCTTGAGATACCATGTTAACAAGGTTTTCGGATTTTGACTCCTGGTGACCCCAGATGACCTTTGATCTCCACCAAAAACAATAGGGTTCTTCCTTGTTACATGGGGCATCTATGTACCAAGTTTGACAACTGTCAGACTTTCCCTCCTGGAGATATCGTTTTAACGAGCAGTGTCACAAACACACACACACTCCTACATACACACACTCATACATACACACACATACCTACACACGCACATACATACACACGCCTTCATGAATGCATAGGT
>WURT03656127.1:0-18622 GCA_009936505.3 Holothuria glaberrima
CAATCAAATGTTATGGGAATGTGATTGCATGAGAGGCATGGGAAAATTACAAACTTCACATTCCACATGGGGAGGTCTCTAAAGATTTCCATGTTTTTTTTTTTTTTTTTCTTTATTGTTGTCCATTTTTAATCCTTATTGCTTACCTTTGTCCTCTCAAATTTTATATTTTTTCCTTCTTATTTTTTTGTATCTTTGTACTTCCTGTAGTCTCTTGTTTAACATATGTTTCTACCTTTTAACACTGTACAGCACCTTTGTTTACATTTGTAGATATTGCACGATTTATTAATACATTTACTATTATGTACTATTTTTATAGTGTACCCAGGAAGCCTACACACAGTCTGTGTTGATATGCCCTTAAGCATTTTGATATCAGTACATTTTACTGTTGCTCTGTCTGGGAGGTGCACTAAACAGGTGCTCTTTTTGAACTTGGAGGAGGGGCTAAAAGTAAACTTAGTTGGGAGAAGTTTTATGGTTTGGGATGAGTTTGTGGCCCTTTAAAATAAAATTCAATCATGTTCAATAATTCATTTGCACTACCACCCACTTGACCTACTTGTTTTAGAACCATCACTTCATAACATTACACCTTGCATATTATAAAGTCATATTGATGGCCAAACTAAACAGATAACACAGCAGCTTCCTGCTGCTGATGCAGCTCCACAAATTCAGGGGTGCCATTCTTCATACATCTGTTGACGTAAAATCTCACTCTTCAGAAAGAGAGCAGACAATTTAGCAATATTCTTACTCATACTAAATACTAGCCCTCTTACATTTAGCAAAATTTTTATCCTCAAAATAATTTAGTAAGTACACAAATAACATTTGTCCTAATTCCATGGCTCTTATGACTACTACAGTTTACAATATGAATACAAAATCCCTCCCATTTACTACCACAATGTCAAGGGAAGTAGAGGGAGATGGTGTTTGCCAGAAAAAAATCCTCCAAGATGACTTACTCAGCTTCCACCAAACTATTCAGCAATCTCTCCTTCTCTTCTCCAAGCTCTTCAAGTTTGTTCTGCATTTCAATAGATTCCTTTTCTGCCTCCTACATAATCAAACATGAGTGATACCAGAGTAATATGTAAATGGTTCAGATTACATTCGGGTAGGCCATCTTAAGTAGGTGATAGTGATTTTGTGATACTGATTCTTGATAAATGCTAGGAAGACTTCTGTCACAGAGCTGGTTTCTTCTTTTCATTGCAAAATACAGGTTGTGGAATGATACTCCAAGTGCTCAGCACTTTAAAGGGAATATTGTCTTTAAATTTGACTTAAATGGCACAGACAGAAAATAGTTTAATCATTAAGCCATTCAGTCTTACCAATACACTCAGGCTATACTGTAGCTTTCCTTCTCAAAAATAAAACACATTACAAGAGTTTTGAACACTGTATTATTTGCAAGTTTGGGCCCAAAAAACATTCATGGACTACACAACAGTGAAGTTCTCTTTGAGGGCATTTTTTTTTCTTGAAAATGAAGTTACCTGAAAACCTTAGTTTGAACTGCTGATCAATCTGTACCTATAAATCATGGCTTTGAAAGTACGTAAACAAAATGTACCACTAATGTAATTATTTCCTTTTAATTAAATTTCCCTTACAGTACCTCAAATTATTTGAAAATGGAATCCCTCCAGTCACAATGGATCAAATGCAATCCTAATTTGGTGATCTGGATAATGGAAAAAGCCAGCCAGGAAAAGGTACCACTACCTAATGATATTATTACTCTTGTTTGTTTGCTGGTACTAAGTTATCTGTCTTCTCTGGAAGTGCAGCACAAATAGTACCACTGCAAGAGGTGCCAAAAAGCTTGATTTTGTAAAGCTCATGGCATTCATTCAATTTTGAATAGGGAAAATCCTGTGAAAAAATTTAGGACACACTGCTAATTACTCTTTCTTTTTCACTAACATAAACCAAAAGTAATGTCTCCCCCCCCCCCAAGTGTCATCCAGGGAAGGCCACTCCCTCTGCTACCACCCCCTGCCTTCCATCCCAGTGACATCAAGTCTATATTTTGGCCTAGTGATTGCAAGATTGAGTAAAGTAACATTGATGCAGGGATGTTTATTAATATCAAAAGGTAAGGAGCTCAATCCAGCTGTTGTGGCTCTCTAGGTGTCTTAGTCTTTGTACCATACACTACTATAAACATGTACATATTTGGTCTGCAGGAAATTTGTTGAGATCTCCATTTCACACTCAGCATGGAAAAAAGTTTATTCAAACAATCAGAAAATTAGCAAATTAAAATACATCTGTAAGAAAAACAAATCCTGCCATTACCTTCAATGATAAAACAAAGTCATTCTCCATCAAGATGTTGTCCTGCTCTAGATTCTCCTGAATCTTGCCCTCTTTGGTAAGTAATTGGTTTAGCTTTAGCATGTCATTCTGCATGTTTCTAATGTTTCTCTCAACATCTCTTGTCTCCCCAAGCTGACCATCAATTTCATCTGGGGCAAAGAAAATGAAATTTATCATTTGAAGTTATTTGAAGAAAATTCTCATAACTGTCTAGAAGTTAGTGCCAGTAAAGCTGATTCTATTCAACCGAAGTTACCAAAGATTTCATAACTTGATGTTATGCTTTAATACAGACTATAAAAGGCTAACACTACGAACATGCTTATACAATGATGACAAGGATGACCAACAGTGACAATAATACCATGCAGATAAATGCATCAAGCAAAATAATACAGTACTCCAAAGTCATCACATATTCTAAATACATCAGCCCACTGCACTGCCTGTGTGCTTATCAATGTTCTCAACTCTGAAAAACAGAAAACAATGGAAAATCATGCATTGCATTTTTGCCAATCTAATTTGTCCTTACAGCACAAGACTTAAGCTGAAACAATACAATAACTTATGTCATCACTGGTTAACCTCCACTCTTGCTAGCACAAAATGTCTAAATCTGAAATAAAAAAAATTAAAAAACAAGAACTTACTCTCAATTCTCATTTTCTTCATATGCAGGATGGTGAGAGCTTTCTTCATATTGTCCACTTGTCTCTGTTGATTGTTCTTCTCTTTACTCATCTTGACAAGCTCTAGTTGCTGTCTTAACCAAAATTGCTGTAGGTCTGCAATCTCCTGTGTCCTAGTATCAATGGACTTAGTCAGAGATGCCACTTCTGCCTCTAGAGGTCCTAATTCCTCCCCCTGAAGAGAACAGGGTGGAAAAGTTATGGAAAATGAACACATTTAAAATTGTCACTATCTTGAATTTAAATGATGTATATCAAAAATATAATACAGATGAATAACCTAAGAGGATTACTTTGTAACTTCTCAGTCTTTAAGCCTTATAAAAGACAACACTAATGACTAAGTAATTTGCAGTTGTATCTGAGACCAGCTTATCTGAGACCGAGACAGAGACACAACCATCCAAGACTGAGACCAAGACCAAGACATCAGGGCTCGACAAATCCCCCACCCGACAGTCCAGGGCAAGAAAAATATCCCTCAGGCAAGTACATTGTTTAATAGCATAGCCCGTCTGGCAAGTACCCCATCAAAGTTTTCTCCACAAATGTAATTGGGCAAATTCAAACTGAGCAAGTAAATATCTTGTGGAAAAGCAGATATAAGAATAGCTAGCCCGAACGACAAGTAATGAAAAAATAATTTTTCGAAGCCTGCAAGACATGAAAATCCAAGACTGAGACCAAGACATGACTATCTGAGACCAAGACCTGCTAACCATTTGTGTTAATCTAAGAGAAGATGTTTCTTCATATACAATGCACAAACGACTTACAGAAACACGTAGGCTACCTGAATAGTGTAAAGCCCTAATATTAGTAGTCTAGTAGTGCCACAGTTCTTCCCTTGTGTGTACAGTATATATACCAGTATGAACATTAATTAAGGTGGACATGAGTCGACGAAGAGCCCAGGGCTATATGTAGGAACTCTTAAGTCAATGATGTAGGCTAGTTCGCGCTAGCACCAAACTCAGTCCTATCACTACAATGAACTATGTACCTGTCACAGAAAAGCCACTTTATGACATCAATTAGCAGGATTGCATGACACCTACACCAATCTTTTATGTGAATCTCTCTCATGGTGTTATTACAGTCGTAGGCACGTTGCATGCCTGTAATTTGCATAAGCCGCCGAGTGCGGTTGGATTAGCTTGTTAATTCCTTATGAAAAATGTGAGACATGGGTCACTTATTAAGTAGGACAATAGTTAAATTGATTCTTGGTGCAGATTAAGGGAAGTGGAAAAGATGCAGGAAAAAAGAATGTACAGGGACTGGCCGAAATGAGCTGGGCTGTGTAGGAGCTGTGGGCTGGTGAATCGTATGTGTAATGTTCGCCTGTGTGGCTTAAGAAAGGACGTAGGGCTGTGTGCCTGCCGCCTTAATGTTAGCCTGTGTGGCGGAATTATACAGAATATAGAGCTGTGTGCTTGTCAGACTGTGGGGCCTTTGTGGCTGTAACCCCAGGAGCTGTGTGCTCAAGTGTATTTACAACATTTTCTGACTGTGTGGCAGTAAACTGCAAAGCTACATGCTTGTGTTTTGTGGCTCCGTGACAGTAAACTGACTGCGAAGCTGTGTGCTTGTATTGTGCCCTTGTTGCTTGTTTCTGGAGCTCTGTGCTCGAGACAAAGTAATTTACCCAGGATAAACCTGTAAGTTGAGTTTATATGTATATATATATATTATATATTTTATGGGTCAAGGTAATTTTAGAACGGATGGTTGATCTTGTATTTGGTGAACAAAGTAACAAATTGGGTAAATTAACATCCTGAGAAGAAATTTAAAAGGGGGCATAAATACTCAAAGGGGACAATGTTGAAAAAGATAATTCTCTAGAAAGCATGTTAATTACTGTGTTTAGACAGGGTATGTTTGACGTGAATATGAACGATTATGTCAACGTGAAAATTTGAATACTTATTACTGGGAGATATTACATTAATTCGCATCCTAAGAAATTTACTTTCAGAAGTTTTTGGGACTTGTCGTCCAAGTCTCGATTTGATGGCTACTGGCGGTCAGGTATTTCAGCAACCGTTGGATGTGGTCGAGGATTTATGCGTGGTTTAGAAAACTAAAATGAATTGAGAAGGTGCTCTTTCAGTATTCAAATGAAAGCCAGAAACTGGAACTGTTATCTCCATGATTCACAAAATATTTCCTTCTCTCTGAGGATGTGTATTTGTATTTTTTCTATTTTCTACATTATATAGCAAAAGTCTGATTTTTATCATAATTCATTTTGCATATTGAAGTCATGTTAATAATCATTTTTTGTGTTTACTAAGCATATGGTGTTATCTATTTTCTCTGTGTTGCGACTTTTGGGTGCCTATTCCATGTTTTGCTGCCTCCTCGCGCTTTTGCCGGTCCTTGGACCCTCACCTTGTGACAGTACCATAGGCAAAATTTTTGAAATCTTGTAACCTGAAAGTGACCAAGTTTTATTCCATGCCTCGTTACAGCCTTGAACCAAGGCATCAAGACATTAGACTATGAGACCAAAGCAGAGGCTGAGACATGAATTACCATGTCTGAGGTCGGCATACAACACTGGTAGATGGAGTGGTAAACATAACAGATTTTTGAAAGCATACTACATCAAGCTTCTGAATATCCAAACACTTCACCATAAGTACTAACAAGACTTACCCCTTGCTCAACTGCGATTGCTTCCACCTTCTTGTTATACTGGTCAATCAGACCCTGCTTACGTTCAATCACAGCATTTCGTTTGACAATCTCTCCTTCGCTTCGACTTATGATCTGATTTTTCTCATGGATCTCTTTATCAAGTTCATCCAAAGTCTTCTTGAGGCTTTCCACTCTTGAAGATGTGTGAGAGAATTCTAAGGCATCTCTAGAAATTTCATTTTCAACTTTGGCTCTTGCTGCTTCCTGATAGGAAAGAAGACCATTAGTGTAAAATCAAATGATTGAATCTTGAAATTACACGCTAAAAGGTCACAAAACTTACCATGCAGGGAGTTTGTCATTTCCTTTCACATTCATGTAAAAAAAGATTGGTTTCATACTATCAAAGGTAAATTTATTTCATGTTTGGTGATAATGTTTGTGACAAATTTTATCAGAAATTTCAAAAGATGGTTGCACAAAAACCATACTTACCAGTTCCGCTATACTCTTCCTCACTTTGCCAGCCATTTTCTTGGCATAGTATGAGACTTTATCTGCTGTCAGTTTGTTTCTCATTGCATCCATGATGTTCTCCTCCAGCTGTAACTTCTCCTGGTACTCCCTTTCCATCTGTTTGCGTAGGGCTACTAGCTCATTCAGCCTCAGTGTCTTATCCTGGTGGTAGGAAGACAAGAAGGTTCAATGTCACTTGATCACTAGAGAAGTGTCATTTAACATTGTATGAAAATGGAAGATACAACTTACAACTTTACAATTATGAGTAGGGGGAAAGTAGGGGGAAACTAGTCTACTTATCTCTTCTAAACTGAGGCTACTACTGTAAACAAAGGGAATAACAATCATGAGGTGGTACAGCTATTCTTAACCAAGAGAATGGTATTAGCACATGAACATTAGAACAAAACAGCTGTACTTCCTACTTGATTTGGGCAAGTTTAAGGACAAACACAGGTCACCCAAAAGTATATTAATTTTCAAGGTGGGGGTATCAAAATTCTCTGTTGGTGACTGCTTTGTGATTGACATCAAAGTTTGAAAATTCAAAAGATGCAGAGTAGCTCACATTCCACACAATGCAGAGAGTTTGGATATTATAGCCTTGACGGCTCACCAGGACATGGCCTTAAGCAATAAAATAGGTTTGTTTCTGCACAAGAAGGAACCTAATACAGTTATGGGAGGAGCTGCAAGTTCCTAAGTTGGGAGAATTGCAACTGTCTGGGATGACGACTCTTTCGTTAGTTAGTTAGATGAGGTTTTACAGCTCCATTTGTAACCAATTAGTTTAAGTCGGGCCGGCCACAGCCTTTTTTCCAGTTGTGGCTCACTGCATGGCTTGTTTTCCCTACTCCATTGCTTATGCTGAGCACCACGCACAATGGCAGTAGGTTCCATTTTTAATGTCTTTGGTATGACCTGGCCAGGATTCGAACCCCCAACCTTCCGGCTGCAAGTCGGATGCTCTAACTACTTGACCATGCAGTAAACGACTCTTTAAGTTGTACCACAGTATTCATTGTTTTGGTAGCTAAGGCTTTCACAACATAGTCAATATTACTGCATAGGACATCAGTCTCACCTGCACGAGCACAAGCTATGAAATATTAGAAGCACTCAGGGACAAATTCATGAGTCAAACTAAAAACAGATGAACTAGTACAATAACTTTAACAGAATCCATCATGAGAGAGGCACAAAAAAGATCATTAATGTGAATAATTTGATCTCTACAATTTCACTAAGAACAAGCTCAATACCTATGAGATTAATTTTTCCACCATGACATACCAAAAACTATATCCCTCCCCCACACACACAGACTGAAAGTCAACTGGGATATGAACATCTGATCAATTCAGTCGCAAGATGTGACTTTGAAATCACTTTTAACCATGCCAAATCGTCTCAATGGTTTGTTTGCTTATGCATCAAATGACATCACACTTTGAGATAATTTTTCAAGTTACATTCAAGCTTACAGAATCAATTACAAAATAAAAAGACAAAGTTGAAAAACAAAAACACAACAAAGTTGAAAAAAATAATTTCAAGTTCAAGTCCATGAAATTGAAATGGTGCACAATTTAAAATAATTATTCTAATGTGCCAAAAAAGGGGGGAGGAAGGGGGGGGGTCAGATACCATCAAAGGCACAGCTACTGAGGGTGGTTTTCAATAAGCAGTGAAAGTGTTCCAGAGAGCCTGCTGACTGAACCTGGAAAAGGTAAATGAATACATCTTGGTTTACACACCGTAGTAGCCCTGTTAAGGTTCTGTTCTGTTTCATGTAACATTCTTGAGTAAGCACTGTATTCTTGTTTCAACTGTTCCTGTTTGGCCTGGCTAGTGGCAATCTGCTTCTTCAGACTATTAATATCTATCTCATTTTTCTGTAGCATCAAGGTGAGGGTCTCATTGTTCTCTTGTTCTTTCTGTATAGATTTCTTATACCCCTCGATCTCTGTCAGAAGTGATTGGATCTGCTGTCTCTGTTGACTGTAAAAATCATTTGAAAGAAACTGCAATTGTTTGAAACATGATGAAAGAATGCTCCCTGTACTATTCTATACCATTGATTTGAAGTAGGATTTTCTTTCACAAAGTCATTCTCTTGTCCAAAAATAAATAGATACAAACCAACCACTTCAACATTTGTAAGTATAGACACCTTTTACAATTATTGCAGTATTATAAGAAAAATGAAAAGAAAAGAACATCAGTATAAGTAGCAGGGAACAGTTTTCCATCAAGCTCTTTCAGTTTAGTCTACATATACCTCATTCAGTGAAATCTGCATGAAGTGCATTAAGTGCTGGAATTTTGTATTTTCACTTACTATTTAATGAAAATTAAAAAGAGTTGCATACACCAAATACTTCTTGTCATCAAAAAATACTTACTTGAGGGCTTCAGTCATAGCAGAATGAGCCTCATCTCGTCGCTTCATTCCAATTAAACTGCTGTTCCACTGCTGCAATAATTGTTTCTTCTCAAGCTCAATGGACTGAACAGGGAAGACACAAAACATTAAAAAATGCAAATATGCAAGACAGGTACACAATAAGCATGACATACATGTAACTAATGTCATTGTTTGCTAGGGTATCCAACTCTGGAAATGTCCCATAAAATTTTAATTAAATCATTTAACAAAAGCACAATGTAAAAACACATTGGGGTTGCAATGACTGGACTGTGCACCAAACATAAAGTTGTAACATTTTGACTCTTGGTGACCTCAGATGACCCTGACCTCCATCAAAAATGAAAGGGTGTCTGATCAATGTAATATATTAATACAGGTGAAGTAAAGAGATGTCAATGTTACCATTCTTGAGATACCATATATTCAATGTTGTCATTATTTAGATTCCTTTGACTTCAGATAAACTTTTAACAAAGATGAAAGCATTCATTTATTCAGTGTAAGACATCCACTTGTAAAGTGTAACATCTGATGATAGTTAATATCCATCTTGAGAAGTCTTGTTCACAAGGTTTTCAGTGTCTGAATTCTAGTTACCTCAGATAATATTTAACTTTCAAAAGCAAGAACAGGCTTGATGTGCTAATATAGGACATTCACATATTAAGTACGACATCAGTAAATGGTATACCTCTCGTTATCATATAAACAAGGATTCACATTATAGCCTGTGATGACCTTGAACTTTCACCATAAACCTCAGGTTTTATCTCCTAAATACATTGAAGACTTCCACTTGTTAACAACCATGCATGACATAGATTAATGTTTCTCTGCAAGTTTGAGGAAATACTATACATTTGCAAAAATGGGTTATACACAATCATGATGGCAATTTTCTCTTTTCATCAAAACCACTGAAGCTCTTTACTGATTTCTTTTAATCATTCTGATAAATCTTTAGCAATTTGCCAGAGATACATTTTAAAAGCTTAAAAAATGAAGTATTAAATTTCTAGGATATACAATTATTACAGCTGCAACAATTTGGGATGTACTTTATATGCAGAAAATTTGATTCTTTTTAAAGATATTTCTTTACATCTCACCTCAATTTCGTTACGAGCTTCAAATAGGGCTTCTTTTGCAGCTTTAGTCTCCTCATTCTGGGCTTGACATTGTGCCTCATAGAGGGCAATCTGCTCTCTTAGCTTATCAACATTCTCTGTGAGACGATCCACATACAGATCCTGGCATGAAAAAAGACAATTTAATATAATCCAAATTGCTGTAGTGTTTGTAAAAGGATAAAAAATTACAGATCACAAAGTGAACTTACCCCAGGTAAGCAGCCTATCATTTGACTAAACCACAAGATGGTTGCTTAGTGCTTCAAAATGATTAGGTGCAATGATAGCCCCTTGTGCCCTTTAAAGTGGCTGCAGTGCCCCCAGGAAATGGACCTTTACCAAAGGCCAAAATTGAAGCTTTACCCTTTTATATTGATTATAGGTATTACTCTTTTCAATAAAAACATAATTAGCACACTTAAAAGGTATAAAATAATAAAAAAAATAGTTTTTGCTTAATATCACACTAGACTTCAAAAGTATGAAAAAGAAATTTTTTTAAACAGGTTTTTTCTGCATTTGGGGGTACAAACAGAAAGAGCATATATTAAATAGTTCTCACACAAAAATGCAAAGTTGTTGAAAACAAAAGTAGTACTGTTGCCACATTCTACTTGAATTTCTGTCATGGTGCCCTTGGCAATGACTGCAGAGCCCTTTAAACTTATCAAAAACTGAAACCCATTTGACTGCAACACTTTTAATTCTGATTTCAAACCCTAGGTTCCTGTTTGAACCTTTACCAAATGTTTCGCTCATATCCAACACAATTAAGGTGGTGTATAATGAATTGTAAATAAAAGCTTTTGCAAAATACTACCACTGAATCATGCTTTACAGAAAATAAAATGTCCAGAGAACAGGGTTCTCTGTGTCCTCCATGCCATGAATTGACCCCTTACAAAATCGAACACTTCTAATTTCCTGATCAATGGGCCCTTCATCGGGTTTTCATCGAAACGTTTATAGCGTGTTCACACTTCGTCGTCTCAGCAAAGATGCTTATTAGGCATTACTAACAACTTTAGAGGATTATTACCATGGTAAATGCATTTCTGGGCATAGCTATTCCGGGGAAAGATAATCTGCTTTAAGAGATCAGATCAGCAGGCAGGAAATGAGAGTAACTGATCAGATTCCTCTGGGAATTAACATTGCATGCATGGCTGCATAATTTCTGTCAAAATATGTAAGGGGCATTTATTGACATGTCATAAATCTGAAAGTAGTAAGCACAGCTAATTGACCATTATCATATTCATACACACCTGTTTTTGCTTTTCTACCTCTGACTGGGCCACCTCACTGTCTGCCTTCTCAGCAGCTCTCCTCATAACAGCAATGTCACTCCTTATGTCCTCCTTGGCATTGGTCATATAGAATAGATGCAGGGATAGATTCTCCAGCTCTGTCTGGAGAGCAGATGCTAAAAGAGAAATAAGTTGTCAGGTAATTATTGCAAAGAAAGACAGAAAAAAAATAAGTTTACATGTGAATGGCAGCGTGAGGAAATTTTAGGTGTACAGTCTTTTTTACACAAATTAGGTACAAAGGTAACTAAAGGAAATAGGAAAAGGCAAAATCTCCAGGGCAAGCCAATCCTCTACCCCCTTTGTCTTCCCTTTTTCCTTGTACATTTGCAGTCTTTTAAGAATGCATAACTCCAAACTTTTCTCTTTGCCTTTACAGGTCAATGTCACTGTCACCTATCTTTCAGTAATGATAAATGCAAGGTGATGTTTTTTTTTGTCCTTAACAATTAAATTCACACCACCACAGTGAATTTAATCCAACCACTTGTGTGCTTTAAATAGCAATAATTACACAGACAATTGACATAAGTGTTTTGCAAGGATGTGTAGTGACTTCATTATTGCACATTCATGCATATTCCTGACAAAGTTGTGATAAACATTACACCATACCTTCCTTTTGCTGCTGATTAACATTCTGCTGTGTCTGCTTGTACATGCTCCGTACATCATTCAATTGTTCTTCTGCCTGATTCCGCATTTTTCTCAGCTTTGCACACTCATCATGGTTCCTTTCCAGTGTCATCTGATATTTAGCTAGTTCTTGCTGCACTCCATAAAGATTCACACCAATTTCCTCCCGTTCCTTCAGCTTGTCTTTCAAACCTTCTTTCAACTCTCGTACTTCTAAATTAACCTTCTCCAATTGCTTATTCAGGTGTCCCTCCAAAGCATCTTGGAAGCGTTTCATAAGAGGCTAAGCAATAGTGATAGAATGTATTAAAATCTAAATATTTGTCCTTTTTGTTTATAGAGGAATGTCCAGAGCTACAAGCCTTCATATTCAGGCTAACTGTTCCATTTAAAAGGAATATCAAAATCCATTGAGTTTAAAAACAAGTAGATACCTATCAATGGGAGAATAACTGCACACTGCCGCACAGGTAATTAAAACGACATGATTCCTATGAACTTCAATTGTAATTTTACGATAAAACCATCACGCCAATTTTAAGTAATGCACTATTTAAGAATTATTCTCCAGACTTTATCTTTGAGTGAAAAATAAAGTTACCCATTTGCTAGTTCCACTGATGTAATTGCTAGAAAAACAAAAATATTTCAGCCATGAACATTACCTGCCCAATGACATAATATATTGTACTCTACATTGTGAAGAAGTGTCCTTCAAGATTCATAAAATTCAAGAACTTACATGGTCAGGATCCAGAACAACCATTTCTGTTTCATCATCAGATAAATCCGAGTTTTCTTCATCAAACCCTCTCTCTCCTCCATCCTCCTCTAAGCCATCACCATCCTCCTGAATCTCTGTCTGGCCACCTGCATTTAAATGTAAGGCAACCTTAGTAGAGCTGAACTTCTAGTAAGAAACAGAAGCTACTCCTGAATAATACTGTGCACTAAGCTACCACACAAGGACTGCCATTAACCATTTGCTTTTAATTTGTAAGGGTGAATGTCTGATTGACCATGGTTTGAAAGGATTAATTAATTTATTTATAACAGATCTAATTTAAAAATAAACGCACAATGTTAACATCTACAGTTATGATATGTGGTAGATTCTGGCAGTATGACTGTTAATAAAAAATGTCCTACAATGCATGTATTGTCTGTCAAAAAGATCTTACAAATTATACAATCTTGAAAGGTATAACAATCACTCACTTGAATGTGGCCAATAGCTGCCTGGTGCATCATCGGTCACCTGAAAGGAAGTACATAATATGAACACAATGTAAATATCTGAGATGCAGTACATACAGCTTACAAGATCCCCAGGTAGTATTTCATACTTTTGTAAGTCATCAAAGATTGAATGCATTAATGAACCTTACTACAAAGGACCTAGCAAAAATATACTGTGGCAGGCTGCAGAGATTCATAAACACAATCAGCCATGTGAGCAATCCTAATTTTTATTCAGTACCATATATCTGAAGGATTCTGAATGAAATCCAAAAGTATAAGATTTTACAAAATACGGCAACTGAAGAAATGTATCGAAGGCAATCTGAAAGGGGATATATCCATTTGATAAGGGTCAAGTTTGAATAGTACGTCAGAAATGTGACACAATCTGGAATAAGTATACAGTAAACCAGCTCATTATTGCAGTGTGTTAACTACAGTAAATCTTCTACAATAACTGAACTTAAAACATATTTTTATACAAGACTGGGATTCACACATACCCTCAACTAGTACTGTAGACTAACACAGCTACACTAAGTTTGTTAAGATGCTTTAAATGTACCTTAAATCTAGAATTACAAGAATTTATGTTTCAGAGGTTAGAAAATGAAACTTATTCATCCAACTCTCATTTTCACAGCTACCTCCATTGCAAAGATATATGTTGAAATTCGTTCACGAAATTTGAAATA
The DNA here is from genome assembly GCA_009936505.3 of Holothuria glaberrima. Taxonomy (NCBI): domain Eukaryota; kingdom Metazoa; phylum Echinodermata; class Holothuroidea; order Aspidochirotida; family Holothuriidae; genus Holothuria; species Holothuria glaberrima. The sequence goes on from WURT03656127.1 coordinate 13,642, forward strand.
GCTCATTGCACAATAATTGTGATGTCCTTTTTGTACAACACACATTACCTGCTTTTGTTTCCTCGTTTCCTTTTGAAATTAAAATGTTTATACGACTTTGAAGAATCGACTGTTGTCTTGCTCAGCATGTTGTACTGAGAGGGGACCCATATAGTCAAGTCAACCTACAGTATAACACCAAGACAGTGATCATATACTGGCACAGGGTGAAGCGACTTCAGAAAAGACAAAAGAAAATCAAAGGTAATTTGGGTAGTGCAAGAATAATGTCACAAGTTATTGCACAATCTACTTTTTTTAATTGAGTGAATAAACTTCAACATTTTATATCTCCACTCAGGAACGTCCTGTAAAGATGGAAGTTGGACCATTTTAATTCATTGTTCAAGCTTTACAATCCATATTTTTGAAATTTTAGTCTTTAGGTATTCTTAAAGCATATCAAGTGTAAAGGGACAGAACTGGAACCTTCAAAGGACCTTAATTTCCTCTCATTCTGAAGTGGGTATGATAGTGCCAAAATGTCACAGAGAAAATGCAATACCTGTTCTTGTTCATCTGCATCTTGTACATTTTGGTCTATAAAAAAGAAACAAAAGTACATATTGAAAATTGTTTCGGGGTGAGATACACTTTATCACACTTGTAGTAACAATAAAAGAAAGCTCTCATCAAGAGCTTGTATTAATTATTTTCATGTTAACTTGACATAAAATTCGAGTTACAGAAACCTTCGATTCTAAAATTTATATTTTTGTTTTAGTTTTTTACCTACTTTTATCACATTTTATTTTATTCCTATTTGTTCTTTTATTTTTTATCAATATGTCTTTTTTTGTCTTTCATCCAGAAAGTTATTTCACATGGATTTCATGACCCTTCATTAAAAATATATGCTCAATCTCCACTTTCATTTAAAGATAAAATTTAAAATATTTTCATTGAAACTTTTTACTAGACTATATAGGGGGCAATACACTAGATGAATCAAATGATATCACTATACTGGCAACATATTGTAAAACTAGTGAAACTTTCAGTATATTTACAACATACCTCCAGGAGGAACTTCGGCCTCTTCATTCAGGGCATGATCAGGTTGATTTGAATCAGCCATTACCAGACACTGTAAGAAATACGCAGCAACTTTCAATTAAGTGGTATTATAATATTACCTGTAATGTGGTAAGTAACAATTATCACACTCAGTGGCATAACCAGAGGGTGCAGGGGGGCTGGAGCCACTACCCCAGTCAAATGGCTTGCCCACTGCTTGCCCCCTAAATGAGATTCAGGAGTAAAAAAATATTAGGCAAAATTTGTGTGATACAAAAATAAAGAATACTTAGCTTAAACTCACAAGGCCAGAGAGACTGGGAAGTGCCATTTCCTGCAATCTGAGAGGCATTTTCATTGAAAATTTTTCTCTGTACGCTACAAGCTAACCAATGGCGACGCTCAGCTTAGATAGTGTCATTACTGTTGGCCCCCCCTTCACCCCACCCCCTCCGATGAAAAAGTCTAATCACACTCTGTACACTCTTGACTGCTGTAGTGGAAAAAAGGCTGTGGCCGGCTCGACTTGAACCAATTGGTTAGAAACTGGGCCGTTAAAACTCATCTAACTAACTGCATAGCAAATGTACGTTTACACTAGTACTGTACATTTGTATGGTATACAGCAGTGTTGTCATCAAGTCACTATTAGACTGCATACAATATAAACATCTGTTTACCATTGTAGTAGAATAACTCATTGGTTTACCCTCAATATTCAATGATTTCACACAGGAATATTATGAAATTACTTCGGAGAGAATGTGAGGAGATCTGTAAGATTTAGCAAATTTTTGGAAATTAACTTGGGGGACTGCCTTCTCCCTTTAAGCATAAACGATAAAATGTGCATGGAATGAATAACTACAATGATATTCTATCCAACTAACTTTTAGAGTACTTCTGTGAAGGATTACAATCCAATATGGATGTGAAACTAATATTGTTAAAAAAAACTGTTTTAAAGAGTCCTTGAAGTTATCCTTACCCTTCCCATGCCTAGCCATGCAGTAATTTAAATATGAGGGGCAGTGGGAGGCATTGAGAATCTGGAGAGGGAAGGGACTCCAACTTACAAACTAGAATTTAATACGGTAAATACTCATCCTTATCATTTTCTAGACCTAACTGAGACCTACTTCTATTGTCAGCATACAGTATAAATAATCCTAACAACCAGAAACTGCATCTTGAATTGCATTCACAGATTACAAATGAAAACCCTGTCTGCTCTACTGGCACACAATCTTGGTAGCTACAGATCTGCAGAAACAAGGCATAATGTGCCTTCAGTTTCAGATACAGTACAGTAGGACTAGTTCCAAACCATTCCCAAATAAACCTGATACAAATAACAAAATAAATCAACTGAACAGCAACATTTCTCTAATAGCAGCTTTAATGATAGATGATTAAAAGCAATTTTGCATGTTTCTGATCACCTCAAAATTCAAGGTACTTTACATACTACTATGTATACAGTACACACGACACGTGCAGGGTTTAGAGCCAACTCAAACGTTAATTAAAGGCATCTACAATAATATAGAGGGCCCGTTCCTTTCTACTTTAACTAAGACCTCCTTATTATTTTTGAAGGCTTTGCTACTATACATTTTTAGTGTTACTCGCTCTGCCTCTTATGCTATCCAAACAAGTTTACATATATATGGAGATTTACTGAGCCAAGCCTCGTCTTTTGCTTTGAAGTAGCCTATGACAGAGTGAGGCAGTTGCAGTTATGTGCACTTTAGTAGTTAGTGTATGGTGGGGTGCTAGGTTCTCTACGTGTAATTGGACGTTTATGTGCGGGAAATGTTTCAAAAAATGGTCAAATTAGGCTACCTCTGGACTGGGTAGGACTGCCTGTGACTTACAATGACCCTAGTGCATAGTAGAGACCCCGATTTTGGCGAACACCTGAAATTGGCGCACCTTCAGAAATTACCTGCTATCACTGTAGAAACTTAACTGTAGTGAGCCTAATGTTTTGAACCTATCAGACATTTTGTTTTTCACGATAAGAATCCATTTCAGGTACGTGCATACCTTAATATGATTATTTTTCAAAATTTCTATAACTGCATCCACCCGACTGTGTATTTTTAACATCTGGAAATAATGCTCATTAAAAACAACGAAAATTATCTCACCCTAGTGTGCACTGTCCCAAAGTACCACTGGCGTAGGAAGCTGGGGGGAGGGGCAGCCCCAAACGAAATTTGCAGGGGGGCAGAGGTATGCTTTATCCCCCCACTTTCCAAGTACGAAAACCCGTTACTTGTCTCTTCTGCAAGAAATGTCACAAATTTGCAGTAATTTACCTTAGAATTTGTCCAAAAAGATGCACCAGATTGCATCTACAGTAAGGACCCTCAAGTCACTGAACAAGACTGTACTGTATAATCTGCTCCTTCTAGTCACTCCTTACAACGGTCACTGTCCGGTATGTACAAAATTTCAACCAAAAAGCCAAACCACAAAAAGGGCTTTTAAACGTGATAATGATTCCTTTGACAATTTACACGAACATAATGCTTCCAATCCTGCTTTCATACTATAGTTGCTTTCTTAATGGTTTTAAAAAGACAGCTTTCATGGCAAATTTGCTCAAAATAATCCAACCTCATTGCCGTAGAACTTCGAAGTTTTGATCTCTCGCTTAGATGTAACTTCTGCGCATGACCGGAAAAGCAGACCGTTGACAAGGGTAACAAAAGTGTAATAGCCTGCACAAGTGTACTGCTGCACTGGTTTTCAGTTAATTGTTGCTTGTACCATACACCAAAATGAACGCTAATTAGCTGTGCGTGCCGGTGGATACAATGACACTGTAAAGCAAACTGTGTTCACTCTTTCTGTGCAATAAAATGCGTACAGTACACAGTACTTTATGCAAAACAAGGCATCCTAAAGTAGGCAAATTTTGGCCGTACTGATTGACCTCTGACCCAAAAAAGGTCACATGTGAAGCTGCCTTAAGGGAATAACTGCATATTGACTTTACGTTACGAACAGAATTATCGAGCAAAAATTCACTACTTTTCTGAATTCTTCAAGAAGATACTTGAGTGGTAGGTAAATGTGATGCTATAGATCATCTGTGTAAAGTTTGGTGAGAAAAGGTAACTTTTTGAGGATGTGAGGATCAGTGTTCGAAATAACACATGTTCACATGTACCAATGCATGTAACTTTTTGACTGTGCATGCAACCCTCACTTGTTTACCTGTATGCATGCATGTTGATCTAATGTTACTCAGTACAGTATATACTTCATAGATAGATGTCATAAAGACATAAAAAAGTAAGTAAAATGAAATTTAATTAGAAAATGCTACCAAAAAATGGATCAGTCCCATATCCATAAAATGGACCGTGTATAGGGAGCTAATAATTCGAATACTAATTCGAACACTGGTGAGGATGACGGGACCGTGCGTCCGGGCAAATGAGTTGAAATTTTGTGTATGCAGGGCAAGGGCCCAGAAATGGAGTGTATAGTATAGGCTGTAGCTAATGAGTGTGTCTAGGTAGTGTAGTAGTGCATAGTTTCCTGTGGCAAAATCTGGTTAAATCACAACCATCCTTGGTGGTAACTACATTATTTGCTGAAATGGGATTCTTATTCTTGTCTGCAAGGCTTTTTTCTTAGGATTAAGTAGAACATATCTTGTATCAGGCGACTTATTTTAATAGGTAAAATCTCTTGACCAGCGTGTTAGTTTATATATATATATACTATCACTGTGTGTACCAGTTGTGAGAGACTTGTACACAGAGTAGTAGGCCAAGCCTACATGGCTTTTCCCTTGAACTTTACTGCTAGGAAGATTACTTAAAGGACTGTTTGGAGTTAAGTGAAACCACTAGAGGTATTTAAGGTGTTGTAGTAAATATGGTCTTGTATGAAGTTAGTACTTTGT
>WURT03656138.1:0-16925 GCA_009936505.3 Holothuria glaberrima
ATTAAGTTCCACAGTCGGCGGATGTACCGACAAGATCAGCAAATGTACCGACAGACCATCCCAGGACGACAAGGGGGTGGCAACCGCCCCCTTACGTTACGCTACTGGGTGATAATACGCTGGAGCTATCTAATCACGACACTTTTTCGAAAAACAGAGGTACATTTCCAACCTATGTAGGGGCGTCCCATCAATATGTGATCTTTTAATCTAATTTGTAGCATAATGTGAAAAGTTTAGAGTACGCGTTTTCTGTTCAATACATTTTTCCAAAACAATTTACCGAGTGCTTCGCGCACAGCCATTATCAGTATGATAGATGGTGATGCACTTACAACGAAAAGACATTCTAAACCCGCTTTTAAGTTCTTCACTCCCTTTTGCTTTACCTATCCCGGAGGTCTAACATCACCTCCCTGCACCTACACTCTCCCTCCTTCCCTCCTATTTCCCATTGGTGTAAGCTGTTGTCTGGATTTTCGTTCAAAATTAGTAAAATACGATAGTTGTGAAGTGTTCGGCGTCATACTCCATAGTATCATTTCGATGTCAGCTAATAAGCGTCATGTCAGTGCCTCATTTTATATAATTAATCCAGAGCTTCCAGGAGACCCTATAAAGAGTCCACCAGCCACAGATACCCTTTTATAATGCGCAATGAAGCAAAGGAAAATTTTGCAATAGTCCAGGAATGTATCTGTGAACTACACGCACATATTTGTGCGTAAAAACTTTCTCTGAGTAGAATGCAGTAAAGTAACCAAAAGGTGGGGGGGGGGGGGTGGTTCAGGAGGTTTGTTGACAACATACCCTTCTCTTACACAACATACCGTACTCTCCTTTTTCATCTAAGCAAAATAACAATTTACTGAATTATGGACATTTTCCAGCCATGTATGATCAGTTCCAAAAATTTCCCCAAAATAGTGCCATTTTGCATATAAGCAAGCTTAAATTAACAAAAATACCCTCCCCTTACACCCCTCACCCAAGACGTCGCCTTTATGTAATGACAAAGGAAGGGTCCCCTCTGCTGTATACTATCACGGGACACTATATACAGTACATTTTAACCAGAGTTTGGGACTTAGTATTTCGAAGTCATTTGTGGTGTCCCCTCAATCACCAGACCTCTGACGCCGCCACTGAGCTATGCCACGTCCTGAGTGCAATATTTTTAAACGCCAAGAGGGACGCAACTTCAGCTTAGACCTTTCTCCAAGGAAGACCATCGCTAATCGCAAAACGATCAACATTCTTGCAAATTTTACGATTTGGCATGAATTTTTTTTTTTTTGCATAAAAATAGGCCTATGTATTTACTGTAGTCTTCTCCATAAAAAATGTCATTTCTAGTGCATGAACGTCCTGGAGAAATGGAAAATGATTGCAACATTTTGCATATAAAACCCGTCCTGAGACCAAAACTTTCCAAAGGGGATGGGCATTCCCTCTAACGACGATTTCATATGGTCCTACTTACATGTGCGTATGTATGTGTGTATGCAGGTAGGTAGGCATGTTTATAGGTAGGTAAAAAACTGTTTACCGATAAATGTAAAAACTGTTCTAACGAAAATAAAATTTCATACGTTTATATACATATGGGGAGTGAGAGTGCTTTTCGAATATCAAGGAGAAATATGAAAACATGTATTTCACCTATCAAATTGACAAAAGTGTCCTTTAATTCTTTTGCTGTCTCTCAATGTACGTTTTAACTGGAAAAATACCCTCACGAGAGCGCTGTCAAGTGGGGTAATTTTGTTCTTTTCATAATCAACATTATGCAAATAACTATTGGGACAAAACGAGGGGTGCGATATTTGACTCTCTTTGGTGACCTTTGGTTACCTTTTGGCTTGAAACCGACAGACCAATGAGTATATATTCAATATCGTAGGTCATTCATATCACGAGTAACCTGTTCGATCAGACAATGCTTTCCTGGCGTTTCTTCCATGTCCCTTTTCGAGCGACAAGGAAGAACTCCTAAACCCAGTCATAAAGCACGTAGGCTACACTCATACACAACATATTAGCTATATATGTTGGGTACAGTGGGTTAGGGTCCCCACGTTTTTATGTTTTTGTTTTACATTCACAAATACACTGTTACTTTTGTACAACCATTTATATACACTTATAAACTTACAAAGACTACATACGCACATACACAGGCACGCACGCATCATTTTAGATGTATAGAGTTTACTTTAAAGAGGAAAAATTACAACACATTAAACGATGATTTTGTCTTACCTTCATAAACATCAACCCCGAAAGGTTTACAACAAAGATAACTCCTAGCATTAACAATGCTTTATACAACAAGGCTTACCCAATCGACCAAGGCAAATACCTTTCAACCACTGACCGACTTTCAACCATATTCAAATGAAATCGGTTCATCTCGAAAACTACACTCTGAAAAAAATTCTCACACAAATACGTTGGAAAATAAGTCAATTGATTCCCGCACATCTAAATAAAAAGTATCATAGCTTACAACAAAAGCTTAAATGTTTTCCCAAAAATCGGGATCGTATATTTTTCATTACAGATATAAGGGATATGCTTGAATACTTTAGCTCAGTTGAACAGACTGTTTCGTCCGACTGCTTTCTTTTAACTAAACCTTAAATGGTTCCTCAAAAAGCGGGATCATATCATTTTTATGACAGATATTAAGGATATGCTGGGAATAGTTAGTTAAGCTAAGTTGTACAGACTGTTTCGTCAGATGGCTCTTCAGCAACTGAATTAGCAGTATACTTTGAGGCAAGGAAAAACAGTTGGTTTTCTTAACGGTACGGTACTATATAGTATTAGTACTACGACAATAGAGGGATTACACTTCTCCGTATCCAGAGAGAATCAACTTTCTCTTGTGCCTATAGGTAGAGATAAGCTTTGGTTTTGAATTTAGAATGGTGCACTGGATAGAAGTTATGCTGTAGTATTTTTCCTAATGGCAGAGATTGTAGCGTCTTGTTCTAGGTATGTATGGCTGCGCATCATCGTAGTATTGACCTAGTGGTTTTGTGAGAGATTCCTCCGTCTTTCAGTTATTTGCTGAGTTCGGATTGGGATTTCTTTTCTGTGACCTTGAAAGTTGCGCTATGACCTGTGTATCTTTCTTGAAAGGCAGTGGATGCTCGATCTATGTACATTTTTTCTTCAATTGGTCACAGGTCTGGCAGCCACTACCTTTAAAGAAAGATACGCAATACATTCGCAAGTATCTTTTAGCAAAACACTGAAATATACAAATTACTTGTTTTACAGATACCCACACAAAAATGTACATACTCAGAAAACTTTTTCCCAGGATGGTGAATGAGACTACACGTTTTTTCTACAACTGCTTTATGCTGCAAATTTCCATAGTATCTTTTACCTTCAGGTTGACAAAATTCGCATGTTCTAACGTCTATTGTCTTCAGTTTGTGTATGAGTTGAGACCCTAACTCTGCATGTTTCGTTAAGCAAGATTTGTGTGTGTAGGACCGCTTAACAGATCTGAATGACATAAATGGCATTTAGGTTGAAGACACACTCGAAATATTCCTTGATCGTGACGTCAAATGCGGACTAGATTCATCATAAAGAGGAAACTGACATATTTTACTCCGGCACAAGGCTAAGTAAATTCAGTTTTTTCACACTTTCAGAAGTAAAAATCATACACGTAATTTCAGCAAAATTTTGTCTATGCGTAATGTTCTCTGACACCTGACCAAAAAAAGGCTGCATAAGCAGGGATTTTTGAATGCAAAAACTGGTTGGTTGAACAAAACTGCTAACACAGAAACAATTCAAATACTACATAACAGGGAAAGAAAATGCATCTAGTTACCAGGATAGTGCAGTCTGTTTGAATGTGAAAAATACCTAGAAGTATACATGTTGGAGTTTTAGCCAAAATCAGTTCAAATGTTCAGTCCGCTGTTAATGGCAATTTGCGTTAATATAGCAGTAATTATGAACTGGTTGCTCCTCCATATGAAATTCTCTGACGAGTTTCAGAATGAAGTTACCTTTACAGGTCAAAGGTTCTCATGGGGAAGGGGGAACTAACCGTTTCGCAATATATCGTATCAAATTTTAGGGGGAATGGGGTGAGCGGAATGTCCTCTGCAAAAATTTTCCCTCAGTTTTGCGAAGTTACAACCCTTTTTTCGAAAAGTATTTACTCGTGGTTTCTGCCGACCCTTGCTTTGGACATCCATGCCTACAACTCATGCAACCATCTTTAGTTTAAAAAAGTTAGAAACCAAGTACGCCACCAACTGCGTTTCGATTTATGTAGTCCAGGATGCATGGGAAACAGCCTGAGTAATTTGTTGTTCGAAAGTTTTAAGAGACATGTAGACACACAGACTGTACAATAAACCGTAGCATAGCTAAAATCTCATCAATAAACGAGTGATAAATCTTTCCCCTCGTCGGTTCGAGAAATATGTCTTCTATATTACAAAATATCGCAACATAGGCATGAAGATAGGTACTTCTGTCGAGCTGTTTCCATATAAACGGTTTCTCAATGATGAGACGTTGATACTGTGTGAAAGGTAGTATACCAAGTCGAGTGCTATCCAAACAGCTGATGCAGCGGCCTGCATATAGGTAATGTTCGCTTGAAAACATTTGCCAAATGATTGCTTTTACCATCTCATGATCTGAGCTAACTTTACGACGGCGTATTAAGCAAGGGAGAAGTTTGGATCATCAGCAAAAAAAAATAAATAAATAAATAAATAAACAACGAGGAGCTGAAACCATGGTTACTGCATTTTGAATGTCTTTAATAGAAATTTAAGGGCTGAGGTGTGAACGGTCCTGGAATTGCCATATTATTTAATTTTTTTTTTTATTGACACGGTTCATGATTTTTTCTTGAGAAGAGATGTGTTTATACAAATAATTGACATCCGGTAGATGTATGCACTGATCTTACCAAGAGAGAGTTTTTAATGTCAAATCTGTTCTCATTTCATTTAGAGTGCTGCTATATGACTGTATTTAAATCAAGAGTTTGCTGACTACAGTTCGCAACGACTCAAGTCATTAAGTACTCTTTGTAGAAAATACGCTTGGTAGAGTATGTTTCTACCTTATTACAGGTACATTTTTAGGACGCAGAGCTCTTCATCCTTTCTTCAAATATGGTAATGAACCCTCGCTTCTTTTTTCCAAAAGCACTTCGGGCATTTTCTTAAGCTAAAGAAATTATTTACAAACCTGCAGTTCTTTGCTATCAACATTGTTGGGTACAATGAAAATGTCTTGAGATACCTCTTAGAAAGCAGGTCATATTGCTAAAAAAAAGTCGGCAGATAATGATTCCTACCACTTACGTATGGTCTTCTGGGACAACTGAACTAAAGACGGCGGAATTATTGTAATCTTGTTATTTTCTCACATCAGGAAGAATGTTCCGTAGAGAAATATTTAAGTATGCAAGTGATGATGTGTTTTGCAAAGCATGGAGCCTGCTTTATTGTTTGAATGATTACCTTCCTACAAAGTAGTTAAAATTTTTGTTGATAACATTGATCATCTCCTATAATAATTTAGTTTACACCTATGATAAACAAAAATGAGTCTTGTGCTAACTTGTTACTAAAAAGTTTTCAAATTGTTCCAAAGCTGTATCTGTTCGATGGTGTTTTTATTGTAATTTACGTGACTAGGATCTTTATTGTCAAAACAATTTTGCGTTCCAATGAGTATCTTATGTTTCATTTTTAAACCCTGTGTTTTATTTCTTTAGTGTTTTATTCCTTTAACTTGTCTTTGAAATAGGAATAACTTGAATGAGCTGCAAATCATGTCAACCACAAAATTAGTTTTTTACATGAAGCTCGTTTTTACACTTCTTCAAGAGATTCTCGAAGAGCTGTTAAAATGTTTGTTCTTCTAAATCAACGTGACAATCGCTAGGTGATTAACATGAAAATGAAAAAAAAAAGACTCATAAGGCTGTCGAAGTTAACATCTCCGTCCTGAAACTTAAAATGAAATTATCGTCTTGCATTGCGTGTACATTTCCACTTTGTGGTAAGCAGTGCAACATTCTGTAATGGGTTCCTTATCCCGTAGACAGGTAAAGTCTGTTCGTTGTTTATCACGTCTCATAGGCTCAATCCTTCTACTTTTAAAATAACATCAGGTGACAAGTACGTCTATTTGACTTTGCTTACAACATGTTGAAGTGTATGTTTTATGGAATTACTAGATACATTGTCAACGTATGTTTGATTTCTTTAAAGTAAGGCAACTTCATGATAAGATCGAGCAACCGTTCATCTTGTCTGAACGTTCGTTCTGTAATTTGATAAGCTTCCACATTGTCGTCGGCCTACTCATTTAAAAAAAACAGTGAGCCTTGTCTCATGAGATGGTTTTGTCAGCTGTCATTGTTGGTATACCTGAAAAGATTGCATTACGTAAACATTTACAATAAAAGACGAGCTTACTAAAGTTAGAGCTGCTGACAGAACCATATATAACAAGTTTTGTTCAACATGCCTAGTGCAGCGAACATCTAAACTTCGTTTTGCATGGGTTGTTTTTCTCTTTTCGAAGGTTCATCCAGCTGTATATCTTACTCTAATAATATCAATACACACGATCAACCACCGTTTGCTCGTAAATTGAACGTATACGTAAAAGTTTAATGCATTTTACCCTATAGTTTCATTCCTGTCTAGATTCCAAGAAGCTTCCCCCATCAATGAAACAACATTATAGTTATTTTTCTTCGCTTTTGGGCAGGTTGCTTTTACTTTGACAGCTCCCTGTTTAGATACAAATCTTTGGTAGGTATGTATGTTTAAAACTTTCCGAATCCCGGCTATCTTCGTGTGAACGAAGGTTTCTGGGTAAATTGACGGTGGGACAACTAAGTTGCACTCTATTTTATTTCAATTATTACTTACACCGTTTAAAATTTTAAATGCTTGACTTTCGTCTGACGACCATTTTGGTGCATCGTCAACTATTAAAATAGCAGGCACGATGTTTTAATCGGCCGCCGCAAAAGTTGAGTAACCAGCGTCGACCGGCTGAGGGGGTATGCTTTGGACTTAAAATAACTTAGTTCTGTTATTTCACTTGGGAAAAATGGGGAATTCCTTACCTTACTTTTGAGAACGGGGGGGGGGGGGGATCTCACGTTGTGTATTTTAATGTTGGGAAATAATGTATTTGTTTTGATCACATGTGTTACCTGCAATCACACTGTGTACACAGAAGATTACGGGTGGGGGGAGCCAACCCCAAAGTTTGCCGGGTAAGGACATGTCCCCAAAATATCCTCCATTTTGCACTATGCACGTGGTGTATGTATATGTGGGGTATGACACAAATAATGCCCCCACCCTCGTTACACCACTGATATCATAACGTCATAAAGATGTTCAACAATATAGTTAAAATACAACTATCTTTTTAGAAACTAGGACTTCCTTGTATTATGATCACTGAAACTTTAATACATCTTTTGCTTTGGAACTAGCAATTGTTAGATCTTTTTAAAATTTTTGTATAACTGTCACCTTTTTGGTTCAGTTTGGGCTACTGCACCATTGGGGCTCTAGTTTCTTTCTGCAACCGGCCCCAAACCAAGCGGCCACGGCGGCGATCTCTACGATCGCAACGTACCTGTTGATTAGCCTACACTTTTGCCTACATTAGCCTACATTTTGGCACCGCTTTACAGTATGCTGTATTTTCTATCTTGTCTTGACATTGGCTTTTCATATGTTTGATAGGTGACCACGTAGTTAAATCTTAACGCTCAGTATAGACATATGCAACAATCTATGAATTATTTTCTTTTTGATTTGGACATCTGAAAGATGTGGAAACATTTTAATCAGCATCCCGTATTTTCTCATATGTTTGATAGGTGACCAGGTAGGTAAATCTTAACACTCAATGTCTACATATACAATAATCTATGAATGTTTTTCTTTTAAACTTGGTCATCTGATAGAGGTACAAACATTTTAATCCGAACCCCGTATAGGGCAATAATCAGATGGAGCTCACTATGAAGGTGTTACTGCATTTAAATAAGGAACAACGACCGCCGTTGAATTTGAACTGAATCAGTTGTGACAAAAACCTATCCCTTAATGTGCCCTGCATTATTGAGCTGAAAGGTTATGTGTATTCGCAACAAGAGGTATCGTCTGTTACGTTTATAGAAAGAACTACCTCCGGTTGTTCCAAATGAACGTTTACCTCACCAAAACAAAAGGGTTTTTGTAATAAGTATACGGCATCAAAGTGTGGGTTACCTCAGTTTACAAGGTTTTCGCAGTTTCACCGCAGGTGATCTCAGATACCCTTTGGAGTCTACCGAAAGCAACAGAGGTATTCCTAAGTATAACGCAGCGACAATCCAAGGTCGTGATATGGTGCTTCAGAGGTTTTTAGTTTTTGATTGCCTGGAACCTCAAATGGCCCATAACCTCCACCAAAACAATAGCATTGTTCATTTCATTATAAAAATCTACATCCCAAACAAGATAAATAACAGAGGACAAAAACTGAATAAAATAAAAAGTCAAAAAATAAGTGCTGATACGGGATTCGAACCTGAGAATGGGCATCTGAGCACCTTCTACACCATCAACGTAGCTGTTAATTGTAACCCATTTTTTCATATAATGTGGTCACAACATCCTTCAGATAAGTTCATCATCATGTGAATAAAATTGGAATTACTAATGAGAAATATATATGTTGTTCTCTTAACTTTTTCCTTGGAATGGGACGAATATTCAACCTTTTATTTGTGTTGTCTTCGAAGGGACACAGTTTGGAGGTACGGCCGACTGTCCATTTTTGAGATATCGTAATTACGAGCAGTTTACAAAGTCTCGTTGTTTCACGTCTGGTGACTTCAGCTAGATGGACCTTGATACCCACCAAAGGCAATAAGGTTTTTCTGGTTGTATGAAAAATTTATATTTAAAGTATCATTAGTGTCCATCATCTCTTTCTAAAAATATCGTGTTCACAACGTTTACGGTTTCTTACTCCTAACGATCCCAAATGACCTCTGACAATGGAGTTTTGACAATGGAGTTTTCTATTTTAATATACAGAAATAAATCTATATTTATTAGTGTGAAAACAATCTATCATTCCTATCTTGAAATAAAGTGTTTACTATAGCAATTTTCTGGGTTTTGTTGTTTCACCTCCGGCGAAGTCAGAAAAATTCTGTATTCAACCAGAAACGATAGGTTTCATTATCTGACCATTACGTATCCACATACTAAGTATGAAATGTGTCCATGCTTTCTATTTTGAGATATCGTGTTTACAGTGTTTCTGGTTTTTGACCTGTGGTGACCATAAGTGGCCTTTGACTCCACTAAAAACAACAGGGTTTTTCCTCTTAGTATGTAAAATCTATATATGTACCAAATATGAGAAGACCCGCCATTGCTATCTTGAGACATCATAATTTCAAGCTTTGCGTAACACACGTACATACATACATGCATACATACACATACATACATACATACATACATACATACATACATACATACATACATACATACATACCTACATACATACATACATACGTACGTACGTACGTACGTACATACATACATACATACATACATACATACATACATATGTTTTTCTCACAGACTTATCGAGGACCCTATTGTTATCTTTATTGTGTTTGCTTCTTTAACCCTAACTTTAACAATAGACTGTCTATTGTTAAACTTACGAGGACTTGAGAAATCTATTGAATTCCCAGCAGATGACCTGGAAATATATTGTTTAGGTCCTCAGTCTGACAGCCAAACAAACCTACACCCACTCACATACACTCACACACACACACTCAGTAGCGTGATTGCATAGATTCTTTTCGCATTTGACAAGGAATAAAAAAAGAAAAGAAAACACCAAATTTAAGTTGAAGGCATCAATGAAAGACTCTGGAGTATCATTATCAGTCTTATTACATGGTGCTTATTTCATTCTTGATTGTATTCCAAATAAATTAGAATGAACTGAATTAAAATAGTAAATCTTTTTCATGGCACCGAGTAAATCCTCCCTTAATCTGCTCTTTCCTTTCTTAAGGAACTATAACTTTTAAACACTTCCTTCCCGCGGTCACTTAACCGGTTTAATCTTACATAGTTGTCACTTTAAGAAAAAGTAACTTTCATTTCCGCTTTTAATTTAGGGCAAACTTACATTATATCGTGATATGGACATCAAATTGTTAACACTTGTTTGATTATTTTACTAATCACTGTGACTGAAGATCGATCCGTCGATCTTTTGCAAAATGTAACAAAATAAAACGTTTTAACGGGAAGCTATAATCAGGTACGAGGTGACACCTTTTTCTCTGACAGCGGCTTAGCTAAATGTGGTTGTTCTTAATTAATCCAGCCTACTTCATAAATTGTATTGAAGGCCGTTTCTATCCAACCCGTTATCAAATGTTCATCTACTATCGCGTTAACCTTCTTGGTGAAGACTATATCTTTTTTCATCTGCTGTAGGGACAGGTGATGGAAATCTACTCTAGCGTGTAAGTTGCAAATATTACCATTGCTCCAGTTAGCATCACTAACGTCATACCTTTTCAGAAAGACAACCTGAATCTTTAAAATAGAGAACTGTTATTAAAAAGGTACTTCCAGTTGTGTGTAGGAAGAATTAATGAAGAAGAAAATTTTTCTTTCAATTTTAGTCCTTCTTGCTAATGGAACAAAGCGGCGAAGCTGCGAGAAGTAAATTGGGAGTTTCATTCGCTTATAGGTAATAGGAGATGATTTGAATCCATCTGCGGTAGATACGTTTTCATTCTATCTGTTTTATCTGGAGCCTCTAAAACACAACTCAAGACAAAAAATGAGGACAGTCGAGAAGTGTTCAACATTGATGTTGTTAATATTATCTTTCCCGTTTGTGGAACCTTATTGATCTTCTAGTGAGCGTTGAATATTATTATATCTTTAAATCGCGGAGAGCACGTCTACTGTCTCGAAGTTCGCTTGCCTTTCTGCTTCCATCAAAAACTTCGTGCCGTCCTTTACTTCATCCAGCAATATTGCGAGTGAAGCTCCGGGTTGTTCTACTTCCAAATAAAAACTGTTAGGTGAAATAATGTTGCAGGCTAACGACCGTGCGGATATTGTTCATAAAAGGTTCAAGGCTGACTCAGGCAGTCACAATTTGATGTATGAATCATTTATGAGTCAATCGTCATTTTCTTTAAATATCGAAACGGTACTCTACCATAACTAGGCAATTTTCCAACATAACGGTAGGTGGACCCATTCTCGTACTTTTTAAATACTTCGCACATCGAAACTCACTAACGGTATCCCACACAGTAATGTTACAAACTGGCAAGAACTTGTGCGTTACACCCCTGGGCCCGGAACGGCCGCTGCTCTGTGCGCTAATCATTGTTTTCAAACCAAAGCATTGTTGTCATGGGGAAGTGATGTGCTTTCAACTCTGAGAATAGAGGACGTGCACCTATAGACCTTTTATGAGTTTCATTTACACAAGCAATTGTACGACACTCCTTTGATGATAATATAGCATTGCAAGTTACTTTGAGTGTGAGATATGTTGCCATTGTCGATTGATGTAGAGCAGTGATTCGCAACGGGGGAGTTATCGCCCTCTGGAGGGCGTTTGAGCAACTCAGGGGGCGAT
The DNA here is from genome assembly GCA_009936505.3 of Holothuria glaberrima. Lineage (NCBI taxonomy): Eukaryota > Metazoa > Echinodermata > Holothuroidea > Aspidochirotida > Holothuriidae > Holothuria > Holothuria glaberrima. The sequence continues at coordinate 11,728 of WURT03656138.1, forward strand.
GAGCGCTAAGGGGGAGGTAGGCAGGCGTTTTGAAAAAATGATATATTTACTTTAAACCGGAACTTTACTACATTCCAAAAGGTTACCGCTTGCTTAGCTACCAAATAAGCTCACCTAAAAAGGAGACAAAATGAAATCAACAAGTAGCATAGGTCTAACAATCCCTCCTCGGGTGCGGTACTAGTTTGTAAATTATTTTAATGCCAGATGCCAGGAAATCGGATCTAGCAGTGTTTAATAATCTAAATTTCGACGACCCTCATATTCCCATCAGTGCCAATGAAATCTGTAAGCAAACGGGGCGTGGTTAAAATTATCCCATCACTTTTACCGCAGAGTTGTAGTTTTTCTTTGCTGTCGATAGACATGACATACTGGCAGAGAAGACATTTATTAACTGCAACACTATATATAACTTTTGCCATGTACTATATAGGAAAACTTTCAAATGTTTTCAAAAAGGCAAGTTTTAGGTGAGCTAATTCGGTCTCTCACGATAACAACCTGAAGCGCAGCTTGAGTGGCCAGGGCAGTAGCCTGTGGGGGGGGGGGCAAAAGATGCAGCTGTCCCTGAGATTTCCAAACCCTCACTGAAAAATGGCTTCTTGAAAAAATACTGAAAATACTAAAAACTGCACCCTCCTGATAATGTTTTTAAGGTCCTCAGAACCTGGGAAATCGTATATACAGGTTTTCTTTTTCCAAAACTTTCCCGGGGAGGTCCCCGGACCCCACCACAGACAGGTTCTTATGCGAGTAACTCGCACAAACGAATGCACCTCCTTCAATTTCATGCTGAAATTAATAAGCTTGTTTGAGTACCTTTAAGTCATGTGTTCTCTTACGAAGAGATTTAACTGAATAAATTTTTCAAGTTAAACTTTTCTTCTCGAAGTCTCGGTTTCTAAATAATAAAGTTTCAAAAAGTGTTTAGATGCAGGTTAGGAAGTCCAAAATGCTTCTCTTATTTTACGCCAATCTGGGAGGCATTTTTGACAAAATAGAGCTACGCTACACACCAACCGACGGTTGTCCTTAAAGAAGCACCGGTTTGCAACTTGGGTATTTTACATGCACAAAAACTTCTTACCTTCTCAAAGAGCAGGTATAGCAACCTAGGCCCTTAAACAGCACACCTCGAACAAAAACTAAATAAAAAATGGGCACGTAATAATGCTAATTTCTAAACACATAAACAGTTCAAAGCTTTGCCAAAGACATCAATTTGCACTAATAAAGAAACCTTATACAAAATGTTATTTCTTCCCGTTAGACCCCTCTTTTTTCGCCTAGGTGCTAACTAACATAGTTACTCCACTAGACGCAGCCATGAACTGTTCCCCTTTGGGAATTCTGACAGGCTACGGCCCTGGTGCACGGTGGCACAAGTCTTTCAATGCGTCATGCGACCAAATACCATTGTTCTTCCACCCACTCACAATGCAATCCCCGTGCAGCATCCAAGAAGAGGCCGTCCATTAGTAACTATTTTAAATAAGAAACTGTTCTAAGATGGATTTTTGTAATTTCTTAAGTGCGCAGTTAAGGTTATTCGGTAATCGGAAGATAGTAAAAATTTGACTTACAGTGCTTTATTCTTGATTTGACAATTTCTTAAAAATTCGAGAGCGTCCGGGGCGTTTGCTACTTGGCCCCCCACTGGAACGATGTCCCGGGATCCCCATTAGGGGGTGTTGGGGAAGGAGGGGGCACTCCACACTTCAACATGTGTTTCTGTTTTCATCGTTTCATGCATAGCAATGCTATGTGATAGACCGGGTGGGGCGGAAAGGGGGCTTTGCCCAATTTAATTGGGTGAATGGGGGCGTTGAACTGAAAAAGGTTGCGAACCACTGAAGAAGAGTCTACAGAAGTGGACGTGGGATTTCAGCACCTTTTATTTCATTTCAAACACCAATTTCCGCGTTACAGAATTAGGTCTATGCCTTAATTCAACAAGTAGCAAGCTTCATCACTTCACTGTAATTATGGAATGCCGATTATTACAATAACGTGCCATATTGAACTAATTATGCACTTGCCCACTTACGTAAGCTAATTATCATTCATCAGTTTACTGCGTACAGTGCCAGTACTTATTACCTTACACGCACTCATTCAATACACTTCTTTCCCGTCAAAGCCGGGCCTAACAGGGATTCTCAAGTGCTTTCTGCAGCCCGCCACATTTCATTGGGTTTATGCTTTATCACTGTTGTAGTAGCAAAGAAGGGCGAATCCAGGTTTGGAGAAAGAAACTCATTTTAAAGGACGAAGCCTTTTACGAAATAGCTCCAAAAGTAACTGCTTAGCAAACAGAGACGATCTTAGGGATTTTTAATATCCGTAGTTGTTTCTTAGTAGGGGTAACGTGTAGGATCGCAATCGACATTTGGCCATCACGGTTGGGGCTGAGGTGAAATAATGTGGCCAGTATATGGGGACAAGTTTTACATTTTAATCACCCTAGATTGTAGGAAATTGCACTCTTTAACACAAAATTTGTCATCAGACCTCTGCATCTACCGTGCCTTTGATCAGCAGTACGCGAAAAAAGTGGCATCCAAAGTTCTAGACTGAGGTAATCCCACTTTACGCATAAACTTGTAGCCTAAGGGTATGCTTCCACCATTTTTGAATGATTGGTTTTTCTAGGGGAGAGACGTTGTATGCAAATGCCCTATTGCATCCAGAAAATTGCACCTGAAAGTTATTCTGACTCCTTTCCGGTTCGCATTAACGGACGCAGAGGGACACAGTTTGCTAACGGGCCGCCACTTGAGAACCTGGTGTTTATAAAAAGGATACGTTCAATGTAGTGCCGACCGCAGCGGTTCTTCAGTTTGTTGGGAAATTCCTGCGTTTTCAATTGTGCAAAATCGAAATATCCTCTCAAGTATGACCACCATGACGGACGGCCTCATACTCTCCAGATAAGTTAGTTAAGAACCTCTCCTTTTAAAAGTAAGATAATTTTGAGCGCGTTTAGCTAAATACTAACGTTGTAGCAGTTGACCATAAACTTTCCTGTGGCGATTGGAACAACCAAGCTGACCGTTCGGTAGAAATTCTACAACGCGTTGTTCGTTCCGTGTGCTCATATATGGCTTGGTACAAGGCTAGGCGCGACTGAGGGAGTAGGGGCAACCATACGTAGTTTCCTGGTGTGAGATGGGCTTGTTCAGTCTAGTAATAAATGCAGGAATGCCAACTCGACTCACGCATTTTGAGGTTGTCTCACGCTCTCAGCCTGATACATAAATTTCTCACGCAAAATATATTCCTAACAAAAGTGAAAAATGTGGCAACTTATTTCGTACTTTTAATATTGCGATTGGCCGCTAAAAGAGCGATTAATATATCAAGGACACACGTCGAAGGGTTTTTCAGCCAATAATGTCAGCATAATTGATGCTCTTTATCCCACTTGAATTTTGCACCGCGATATGATAGGCGCATTTCGCAGGAGATCGGTGTTTCACTGTTGCTAGCGTGTGCTCCACTATAAATATCTTATGGTAGGTTGTGCACCTATTTACTTTCGTACATATCATCCGCTTTATCCCATTGGGTTGACACCTGGCTTGTGCACCTTTTTTGGCTGCTGTGCGATATTGTATTTCTGAGATTTGCATCGAGTGAAACATGGGGAGTGGTCTAAACCTTTCTAAGGTGTAGTTGGGGGAACAATCTTCGAAGTTAGGACTCGTAGGTCCAACATGACGACAGGTGCTATAGGCCTATTTGGGAACTTTTGAAATAGTAACAACCAGGCAAGGTGGATCCAGGGTTTGAAGAAAGACGCTCATTCGCGAGGGCGGCAAGAGCCCTTATATGGGTCTAGAGTTAGGGTTCGGGGCTTCCCCCGAGAAACTGACAAAAAAGAAACAATACGCAATTGTCTATATAAAGGTTCTGAAGATCATTCATAATCAGAACAATGAAAATTTTGGCATTTTCACCCGAAATAAAGACAAAATAGCAAAATTCCTGTGTATTTTTTCAAGTGTGCCCAAAACAAAGGAAGTCGGGATAGTTGAGCGCCCACCTACCATGCATGGATCCCCTCCTGAACAGTGTAGCGTTCTTATGTTCACATTACTCGTTTTACTGCACTGTTTCAACAACGCCCCACATTTAGTGAAATTTAGCCCTAGTGAATATTGTAGTAAAGCTAGCTTAACTTCCTAACAATGGCGTAGTTAGACAACTTTTAAGCTGAGGCAGAAAATAACATTTTCTAACAGGGTACTATTTTAAAAACTAATATTTTGTAATTCTGTTGTGACATTTTGCTTTGCAAGCGTTTACGGAGGTTGGCTTAAAACCATGAATACTGTGTAATGCAGGGCTGAAAGAGAGTCCTCATAACCCAATTCCGCGCCAATTCCAATTTCACTGGCCACCATTTCTGGTCAATTTCGAGTCCAGTACCCTCAGATTCCGAGCCAATTCTGATTCCAGTTTTTCAATTCCGAGCCAATTCCGAGTCCGGACATTTGACGACGTGGGGCCGCATTCAAATGCTTTCTGTATTGTTTACAATTACACGTATGATGAAAACGGGTACTTTTGATGAGTCAGTTTTACGCTCTTTCTGACCCTGTGGTTTAGTTGATTGTATGTGACCAATTACTTGTTGAATTTTGCACTAATAAGAATGTTGCCCCGGCACATTAATGAAACTTTCATTTTTGTGAACTTGACTGGAATCGGCTCCGAGTCGGCCAGTTCCGATTCCGTGACCGCCCTTTCCCGGCCAATTCAGAGTCAAAAGGGAATCGAATTGGACTCTGATGTTACAGCCCTGTTGTAAGGTTCTTCCCACTTGTGGACACTTTTAAGAAAGTCTGTCTCAGTGCTTAGTTGCAGAATGGTGCTATATGTTTTAACATTTTGGGATACTTTATAACCTTTCAAAAATAGTTTTTCATTACTGTCTGAGGGTAATATGCTGTTTGTGGGTAATTCATATACAGATTTGACCATAGGCCATACAAAATGTCATTAACAAACGACTTTTCATGGAGGCTACATTCTCATAAGATGTACCCGATGAAGTCTTTTAACGCAAGCACCGAAGGCGCGAAGCCAGAAGTGGGATACCTATGGATCCAGCCCGAGAATTTTGCTTCAATTAAATGGCTGTTGTGGCAGCGTCCTCAAAATGTGTTTTTTTTTATTTGTTTGTTTGTTTG
>WURT03656148.1:0-18620 GCA_009936505.3 Holothuria glaberrima
TTAGTTAGTTAGTTAGTTAGTTAGTTAGTTAGTTAGTTAGTTAGTTAGTTAGTTAGTTAGTTAGTTAGTTAGTTAACAAAGCTTGTAGCAAAGGTATATTGCGGAAATTTAATTGCGACGTAAGGTGACTGTACGAACAAAGGACCGTGTTGAACGATTGTTGATCGGTTACTAGTATTAAATTTTATGCAATTTAAAATTCGGTACTAACAATGTGTTTGCGAAATTTTGTAATATATTATATCGCTCTTTGGATTGCTCTGTAAGATGGAATGTAATCAATCATTCAGTCACAATTTTTTCATTTTTGGTACCTTGCAGCCCTCGAACTCAGCGGACCCGATTCTCTATCTGACTGGGTTTTAGCATAACTGATCAAGAGCTTCCTAACATACTGGCCACTAACGAAAGATAAGCTCAGAACTGTTGTGAGTTCATCCGTTTTAGAGTGCGGTTTTCGTAGGCAACCTACTCATTTTGGTATGTCAGATAATTCCTCCTATACCGAAAACCGACGCATGGAAATAAACATCAAATGACCGTACAAGTGAACCACGCATGTTAGATGCAGAAATGTAGACGGGTGGAACCAGATTGGGGATGTGTACTGTGTTTTGTCCGCCAAAACTTCGCGTGTGACATCCTTTCGGAACTCGGCCGCTCCATCGGGGAACTTGGCTGCCACCTGGCGCCATTCATGATTGAAGAGGCAAATTTGTGGTGAAGAGTGCAATTTCCTGCAATCTAGAGCGCATGGAAAGCAAAATTTTGTGACCTTAGCCCCAACCATGGTGAGGCTGTGCCTCGGATTACTCCTGTTAGACGCTGCAAACGTGCAACCCGCCTCTTAACATCTTAAGGAACGCTTCCTATGAAAACGTAGCTCTGCCCTCTATTTGCCGTAGATACTACTAGCTTCGGGACCTCCAAAGTATGAATCATCACTCATTAAGGAATGTCGAATCTCTTACAAAAGTGTATTTGTTCGTAGTACTTTTTTTACACTTTTTTTTGTAAAACGAGCCCAATTTTGTGACCAAACAGAATGTCCAAGTATTCCTCCTTTGCAAACTTCAAGGATTCCAAAAGGATTTTCATTGCATCGAAACAATGTCTCGTTATCAGGAAGAATGCGAATCCAAATCAAGTCAAGTCTTTTGATGCTCCCCGCATCAAAAGACTTGACTTAAGAGTATAGTTACTATGAAAATGGGTAATTCAGGCATTATAAGGTACCCATTTGCTACTCTCACAGCATTGTAGGTCAATTTTTCTGAGCAGATCAGTTTTCTAAGGATAGTAGGAAGAGGGTGTAAGAATGTATTTTTAGTTGATCATAGACTTTTAATGATCAAATATGGCGGGTACAAACGCTTATCTCAGCATACAGTCAAGTTATGTCCCTTTTTCACTCAAGTTAAAAAGAAAAAACCCCAACATGAAGAATGATTGCACATGGAACACCTATGAGCCTTGAATTGTAAAAATAAACTAATGGAAAAACAACAAACAATGACAATGAATCATCTTATTTTCTCTTCTTTTTGTAGTACTTGTAGTCGTAATCTATGCAACTGGAAAATCTATACTATTGCCCTGTGTAATCTTTCAGATGACATCGAAAATTGTCTGTCTTCCTTCTCTCGTCACTTGTAGTGGTTAAGTTTAGATGTTTGTTTGTTTCCCTGTCTCTCCGTCTTGCTGTCTACCCGCCTGTCTGGTTTTTGTCTGTGTGTCTGTCTGCCTACTTTTGTTGGCGATTGAAATGTAGCTAGTAAGGAAATTTCCTGGTGACGTTTGACTTGACAAAAGTCATGTGTAACATCGGACACACTAACATGCGGGCATTGATGAGTTCAAAAAGAATGTCATCTAAAGTGTCACTTGTAGTAACTTTTTCTAGGACTCCCATTTAGGTCTTTAGGGACAATACATACTCTTAGTTTTCCTATTTTTCGACCCTGTCAACAGTTGCAGGGTTTGAGACCCGCGGTGTTGGTTCTGATATCGGATGAAATATTTTATCTTCAGTCATCCTTTTTTAGTTTTTTGTTGAGTAGATTTCTCGTTGACACTGGAAACGACGCAGTGGTTTCGAATCAAGTTCCAGCTAAAGTTGGTATTCGCTCTCCTGAAGACCAATACCTGTAGAAACATCTGAGAAATCATTCGTCAACTCATCCTATGTCAGTGTAGGTTGCGTCACAGTGTCCCTGACTTTGTTCACATGTCTCCTACTTGTCATATTGTCTTGGTAAGCTGACTTATCTGAGGATATGTTAACCTATATGAGACCCATCTGTTTGGCTGGTTTGCTGCCCAATAATGGCTTAGCATTACTGTCATTAACTACAACACAATCTTTTCTATATTTCATGTTGTTCTGAGGATTTATCAGGTTTTGATGTAATTCTATTGTACATTACAAAGATCTGATCTATTTTTGTCAATTCACTCACACGTAGAACTGATTACACGTAGAACTGATTTCTACTTGGAACAAATTTCAGCTGATCAACTATCATTACTGTCATCGTTAAATAGATATATGGTTTGTACCTTGGTTTCTGATATCAAATTGACAGACTGTACTTTTTCACATTCTAATGCTTAGCTTGAATTTTGCGTTTCTAATCTTGAGTCACAGTCTATTGCATGAACTTTTCCTTTGCTACTCTTATATCTATTTTTGTTTTACTTGTGCTTGAGTTTAGCTTTACATTGACTCTCAAACTGATTGAATTTACCGCATAATGTAAATTTATGTCCATAGTGCAAGACATCTATCTTTGCCACACTGATGTTTAGTACCGCTGTGCTTACACTTCTTCTGGAACTCCTGTGATGACTGGCTCGTGTCTCTTACATGAGATTTATTCTTTTTTCAAACAAGTTGCACTGTTGTCTGATTTACTACAATTGTCTTATTCTGTCTTTGCACAATTCATATGACTTGCAGAAATTTTCACATGATTCAAGAGTTAGGCTTGCTTCCCTGAGCAGCCTCTCTCGTAAGATTTAAAGGTATTTTCCAGTGGCAACTCACAAGGGTCTCATGTGAAAGAAAAAAATTCCAATTCGTGCCCTCCAAACCCCGTAGCAATACTATTTTCTTAACTCGAGATATCACATATCAAGGAGTGCTTATTTTTGTCAAGAAATACCTCCAGTTTTCATCAAGGTCACATATTGTTATGAAAAGTGGGCACATTGCCTCAGATTCCCTTTGTTTTTCTTTATAATTGAATGTCCTGTTTGTCCTTGAAATTTGATACTGTTGGAATGTTTGAATATGTTTCCACGCAGATTTGGCACAAATCTACACCATATGTACGGCAAAACAAAGTTGCTAAATATTCCCTACAGCGGCATTAATATCATAAACAAATTCCATTCTATGTCAAATTAATGTGCCGCGATGACATCACAGATTTCCCATAATGCACTTCACCTTGAGAAAAAATTGCAGTTCTTTGAAAATTTGTATCTTCCAAACGCTACAAGCCATGGAGATGCGGTTTCTTCTTTTAAAAGAGAAAAAAATTTTTGCATTTTTTGAACTTACTGAATTTGGTCTCTGGAAAATGCCTTTAATCAGAAGTTCCGCACACTACTTTTTTATCACGAGTCATGTAGAGTGGCAAACTTGCAAATATCACCACGAATCTTTAATTCTGTGATATAGAGTTCAAATGATTCCCTGGTCGCTTGATTATAGGGAAAATTGTACCCTTCAACTGTTTTGTTGATTTTAGAGCTGCATTACTTATCAAAGGCTTTCAGGATGTCTTTGACTGTCCTTTCTTTAGGCTCTTTCTCTTATTTTAGTATGTTATATAATTCTCTTCCTTTAGTCACCACTCAAATAAAAACATAATTTGTTTTTTTACTTGAGTTCCTTTGCAGCCATGGCAAAATCAAGTTGTATTTCTAGTTCCTTTCTCCAATTTTTCTAATCCGATTCTAGGTTTGACGTGAAAAAATTGGATTTCTGTGGTGGATGTTGTTGTTCTGTTCTAACGAGAAATGTCCCTTATCCTTCTATAATTTTTTTAATTGTATTGTATTTGAGTTTTCAGTGTGGGAGCTCCTGTGATCCTATCTTTAAATTCTAAAAATAGTGGTCAAGGGGTGTTGCACTAGCATTTTCATAATCCTGCATACAGTGATAGTATCATTTATGAGCCACAACGTAAACTAATCTGTATACCTTACAGAAGCCTTTAGTGTGCAGAAATAGGTATCTACCTGCTAAATGGGCTTTGAGCGGAATGTATTTCCATCGCTTTTTCGACGTTTGCATTCAGTTCAGCTTTTCTGAACAAATTCGCATGAATATCGTGGGTGAATTTGTTTTCAAATGTTCAATCCCGCTTTCGATACCCTGCTAAGGATAGGTAGAACGAAGACGTAAGGATGTAGGCTTTTCTTTGTTGATTTTGAATATTTACTGATGATCAAGCATGAAGGTGGCAATTACATACCTCAGCAGACAACACAGTCATGTTACAGAGTCTGCTAAGGAAAGGAAATGTTCACCTTGGGTTACGTTTCAGGCTGGGTACACATTTCTCTTTTTAAAATGCCCCAGTTTATTATGTTTATTATAAAATATTACTAGATCAAAGAAAGGGCCTCACGAAATAAGAACTCTTTAGAAAAAAGTCGATCTCTGTGAACTTCGCCAGTCTATGCAAAGCTGATCTCTCAAATTCTGGACACAATTTTTGTTGCCTCCCAAAGGTTGGCTTTAATTCTAGTGCTACTTTGCAAGTTTTCTTCAATATTCCTTCTGTTGTCTTTGGCTGTGTTAAAAGTCGGCCTTCAAGCCTCAAGTCATGCTTAATTGTTTGGTGTTAAATATTCACGCTGTACCGTTTTCTCAAGACCAATCGTTGGCGCTGACTATGATCGCTTAGGGCTGTAATGTAAGACTTAAAAAGTAACTCGTACACTGCTCAAGGGTAACGGTAGTATATCCTGCTAGTAAAAGGAAGTTATACTCCCTGTATTCGAGAAAGCGATGGTAGTTAAATCTTTCGCTGTATACTTTTGACTTGTTAATGTGTGTTACCATGAGCAAACCAGAGACAACAAGACAACAAGACAACAAGACAACAAGACAACAAGTTTTACGATCGAATTCCAACCAAAACTGACGACAACGACGAAGTTTCATGTCCGTCACTATGATCACCCGACACACCTATATTCAGCTTAATGTGCATTGCAAGTGGAAAAAAAAAGTGGAGACTGACGGATCATATCATGATTTTGGCATAAACACTTCAGACGGTTCACTGCAAATCTGTTCAGCGCATGAACTGTCAAATACCAACCATTACAAATACTCTGGATGTATGAACTGATCTGTGGCTGCACACAAGGGATGTAGTTAATTGATAACCGAACCTACAGCACTTTTGAAGACTGCTGTAAATGCCTTATCTTTTCTAAAAACCAATAAAAATTAACAACCAAGGGTTTTTCCTGTTTCTATAATTACCAGAAACAATGAAAAGAAATACATCCTTAATATGCAATTTAGATCGATAAAAGCTGAACATAAAGGAACATGCTCAAATTTTGGCTACTGAATAGTCAATGAATATTAAATAGATAACTAATCCAATATGATGGGTAAATGCTATTTGAAATGATTGGAAGCATTCTTGCAAAGCCCTAGGTCATGAAGCAAATGCTTAAATCTGACCAATTAAATAAGGTAAGATGCGTTTGCTGCTTTTAATATTTTCTTTTTTATATAACTTGGATGTAGTTTTGCCTTTTTATCATTTTTTGGAATTCTACAATCGGTACTTGACTCTAAGGTCGTAAAACGATGAAAATCCTTTCAAACAACTAAGTTTAAATTTGCTTAATGTGAGTATTCTAAAAAGATTGACTTATTGAAAGGCTGTAAAGAGGTTAAGTTGTTTGAGACTTGTTAAGTACATTGTATTTGATTTCGTAACGTCTCTAAATATGTAGGTTATGAAATTAGTCAATTTTTACCCTGTTGCTCAAATACGTGAGCCTCACAATATTTTCTTAATAGCAATTACAAACAGGCCGTTAATATCAATCCTTCGGTCTTCATAGACAACTTGAAAGACATTAGAAGTTTCTCTTATACCTAACACTCGTGGAATGATGCATGGAGACGGGTCAGTTTGCTTGAAGTAAAGTATCAACTTGACTGATTACCGGGTGGCCCTCTGATTTATACAGTGTTTGCATCCTTGAAGATTTTCAGTTTGATACTTCAACACTAAATTTTCTCATTGGAAAAATTTGAAATTGAGCGTGAAATTTTAAAGCTTCATTCTGAAGGTACTTCTAGCGTTTACGAGTTGCGCTACCGACAAGGGCTTATTACTAACCGAATGAAGACTATGGGAGGGTCATTAAAGAATGCTGTTTGTTTCCGCTGCTTTTCCCTCTTAAGGGGGAGAAAAGGACAACTGTTTTATGTGATTAAGATTTTAGACGTACGATTGATGTGTAACATGTGTTATTAGACATTTCAAAACTTTTGTAGGATGAGGCCAATGGTCGTTCGACAAAATTACAAGATACAAGAATAGTAAGCCCACGTCGATTACCACAAGTAAACAAGCCGTATGTAATGGAAGATCTGTGACTACAGAGGTATCTGGTATATCATCATCCCACTTTGTGTGACTTCACCTAAAATCATGACGGACCCGGTCTCATTGATGAACTTAAATTCACTCTGTTATTGTGTTTGTTATCTCATCTAGAACGTGTTACCTGCAGTAGATTAGGAAGAAGCTATCTCAAAAAGCACCTTCTTAATGAAATATTGTACTTCAAAAATATTGTCTCGAACTCAAACCCAAACCGCACGTACGATACGTTAAACAGTATCGGACAGGTGCCTGATCATCCGTTAATCGATGAGGGACGCATGTTTTAACGATAAAGACATAGCCAGAGATCATGTCTACATCTTTCATCTTTGCTATGCCAGGATTGTTTAAATAGTATATTGGCGAGAATTTCAGCCAAACGGATGACTACTTGCTAACCTTGTGGTACTTTCATGTTTTGTCGGGGTTTTAGTCATTTTGTGAAATATCTTATACTTCAAACTTTTTTGGTGTGTGATGTGAATCTTAAAGGAGACTGCCCAAGATAGATTTAAAAGAGGGGTCTAAGCTCAAATAAAGTTTTGATATGTTAGAGGAGTACTTATTCTAGGCTTTCTGGTGAAATTTACATTGAAATCTGATGTGTAGTTTTCAAGATATCAGCAGTTTAAGTTGTCAAATTTTCCAACACAAAGTAAATTTGAAGCAAGCACATATGACGTCATAGTCTCACATTAATGAATAGTCTCTTTCTTTAAACATTACAACCAATTTTTTCATCCACAATCCCATCTTATCAGAATGTGATTACATGAGAGGCATGAGAATTTTACAGACATTTTCCATGGAGAGCTCCTATCCCTATTAACTTCAGGGTCAACACAACAGGCTGAAAAAAGGGAAACAAGCATTTTTCATCAATGTGAGGAAATGGTGTAACCCCTGCTTGCCTCAAGCACACTTTGGGTCACAGATGTAGTAACTTCATATGCCAATATCTTGATTACTACATGTCCGATGGCGATGTGGATGGAAGTTTTACCAAATTGCGTAGATTTAGTTCTCTTAAACATATGAAAATTGATTTTTTTTTTGCTTAAACCCTTTCTTTACGGTTTGCACACAATTTACAGAACACCACTTTGGCTGAATGGATAAAGGGACATTAGCATCTGAAACAATTGAGGCTGAGGAAGTCCGTGATGTGATCTCCAGCACGGATATGGTAAGGTGGGTGTTATATCCAGGCTGCAACGATTCCGAAATTGAAAGTCACCCGCTGTAAACTTGTATTTTAATCCACAAGCCCTTGTGGGCTTCTTCCATATTCGCGGTCACTAAATAGCAGCCTCGACGCATAGATTACGACAAGTAAATGTATATTTATGTGTATATGAGTTGTCCGAAACAACCTATCATATTACCAGGTGTTAGATATTTCACCTTATGAAATGAGGGGCTGCATTATCTTACCTTCGATACTTTTCGATATGAAAACAACAAAAAAGCTACAAAGCTGTTGGCCTGAAGAAACAGAAATCCGCTTTCGGTAATTCGTAATAGATCTTAGGTCGACTATTAACATTGAGTGGTAGGTACTTCTATTTAATGTGAACTTTTAGACCTAAAATCACCTCTGGTATCGGAATACTTAGATTACAGTCCAGATGAGACAACGGTAGTGAAAAAATAGGCGTTATGGTCATATGTATAACAGTGTAACTTTCAGCTACAAAACACTCTGTCACAACATCCCGCCAAAACATATCGCACCCCTGGAAGATAAATACAAAGTCAAACAGAACACCCAGGAGCAATTTTAGCGTCTTCAACAGACTTAGAAAATATTAACTTCAATTGCAACTGTGCCCCTTTTTGTCTTGCTTTATCGATCGAAATACGGAAAGAAAGTGACGGCTTGTGAACGATTCGTAAGATCTTTATGAGCATGAGACTCGGTTGTCTATCTCGTTAAAGTTAATGCTATCCAGTTAGTAAAAGTGAAACCTTAATGTTATGTTTTAGTTTAGTTTTAGTCGTAACACTCTGAATAAGGTATACTTGAGATTCAAAAAAAGTTTCATCATTAGTTTAATTGGCACTATTTTGGAAGGATCACAGTTTGAATTAAACAGTACCAAAAAGAATGTCATCAATAAACAGCGTTTTGTTGTAATCAGAAAGGACTTTTTTGCCATTTTGATTTTAGTTTCAGTCCCTTTAAGACATTACACATTAGGGGATATCTTAAAAAGGATTTTCTATGTTGCTAAGTTTGTCACGGTTAACTAGCCATTGTGGTATATTGAGCCCTACATTTACTCAGTAGGCGTGAAAGTGCAATATCTATGAACGAAAAGCTGTTGTCGGTTAGTAAAATATCAAATATCTAAAAAACTGAAACTGGCATGTCAGGTACGCATGCTTGCAAGATGACTGAAGCTATAAGACATTACTTACGTAAAATATGTGTTTTATTTTGATGTAGATTGTACAAAAACCTAAAGAAGGACGCATGAGCAGAAGACAGAAAAGGCTACGTAACACAGTGACAAAGTTTGCGTATTACCAGAGAGGTTTTACACATGGAGTTCCAGCACTAGATGCAACTTCATCTATCAGATAATGAGCACTTCACAATAATTTAATCTTATTTACGAGTAGAGTCTGCAATGAACAGGTCCTTTTAGTTCCTCTTCTATCTCTTCCCAAGTAGTGGTTGATTCTTTCATACTAACGTAGTCCTCAAAGAAAGACCTGATAAGGCCATTTCCTGGAAAAGATTTGCGAGGCCGACAAGGATGAAACCTTTCGAGTCAAAAGAAATGTAAATTTTGGACTTGATTCGTTCCTGGAATAATGAAACATTGTATTCATGGGCAATAAGTTATCGGGAGCTGAACTGAACGATTTCAAGAAGTGAGAAAATGGTATACCGTGAACAAAAATCAAGATTGTTTCCCTTGGTGACTGTCAACGGCGAGGGTTTAAACAAGGGATGAGAAACCCTTTTTCTATGAAGGGCCATTTTGATAGTCGTATTACCTCTGGTAGGCCACCTACCACGTAGATGCCAATGGATACAATCCCATTTCTTTAAAGGAGTGGGCTCACTCACCCTCGAGAAGGCCTTTGTGGGTCCACGGGAAATATCCGGGAACACTGGAGCAACACTAACAAACTTGTGAGGATTGAAACATTTCATACCTATCATTAGTGGCACTGTATGTGTGAGACTGAGAAGATCACAAATATCGAAGCTTGACCATTTGTTTTAAAAAAATCTTGGCTTGGACTATCGGCAGGTGAATTTGCTGATGCATGAAGCAATAAAGGCCTGCATACACGAGCAACTTTCCCGAAAACATTTTAAAAACATTTACTAGCAACAAGTCCAAAACACACTTGTTTTCAATTTGTTGCACAGTGTAGACAGGGTATACGAGAATTTCAAAACATTTTAAAAACGTTTTGAAAATGTTTTCAAAGAAATGTTATGTCAATTCTTTGACAAACATTTTTAAAATGGGAAATACCCTGTCTACACTATGCAACAAACCGAAAACAAGCGTGTTTTGGGTTGGTTGCAAGTGATTGTTCTGAAAATGTTTTTGGGAAAGCTGCTCGTGTATACAGGCATTAATAAACAAATGCTGTGAAAGGTGCACGTCAAACGCGTCTAACAATATTTCTTTTGAAAAAGCATTTTATTAGTATTTCGGTCTTCGCTCTACACTGCATAAATCATAAACTTTGTTCAGACTTTCACCGAGAGGTTCTGACCTCCGAGGTGGTACTTCCATGTTCTGCCCATTGGACTACAGTCGAATTTGAACAGTGGCTCATCCTGGTATAGGGTTGTTAATGAGCCAATTGGCTTCCTGACCCTCAAACGTTAAACTTAACTAAACTAAATACGGCTCATCGAGTTTTCAACAACATACAGGTGTACCATTACACTCCTGTTCAAATTTGCAACGTTATATCCCGGTGCCCGTAGTACTAAGGTTCTGCGCCTGGCTTGCACAGACACGCTGTAAACAGCGCATACTGCATTCATACTGCGTGACCGGACAAGTACCCCCCGACAAATACCCACCCGGACGGATACCCCTGGACATTATCCCCCAGACGATTACCCCCGTCAATAACCCCCTGGACAATTACCTCCCCGACATTTACCCCCGACAAATACCAAACTGGACAATTGCCCCAGGACAACTATCACCCGGACGGATACCCCTCAGACAATTACCCCTAGGACAAAACCCCCCCGGACAACTACCCCTTCGGACGAATGCCCCCGGACAAATACCCCACGGACAAATACCCACTGGGCAAATGCCGTTAAATATTGAGTACGAGTCAGCGACGGATACGCAGGTCTTTTTTCGAGTTTAGTTGGTGGCCGGCCTCACCATATACCCGGGCCCCTAGGGCAAATGCGAGAGCCATTTTCTCAATTGGGTCAGGGCGTCGGTCAAACTGGCATCAGGTCGTCGTGTGCCCCGACCCTTGAAAACTCCCCACCACCGACTTTTTAAAAAGTCCCGGAAACGGGCTTTAATATATAATCCCCCAAAAATCATGGATAGGGTAGGACAATGGGTCGTGTTCCGGGGTAAGATGGGGGAAGGCAGTTGAAGAAGCAGGGTGGGTAGCTGTCATAACTGATGGTAGTTACTATTAATTGCCTATTAGTTATAGAGATACTATTCTGTATTAATAATCTCCAAACAATTCCGACTAATTCCTATTCACCATTTTTATTTTTTTTTTTTTGAGTAATTTTACTTGATTTGAATTGCTCTTCTGGGCTATTTTAAACCATTATAAGACGGGATGAGCAGAGGGGAGGGCGGGGCAAGTACAACCACGGTCCATCTCTCTATTTAGGTGTGTCATCACAATCCATACCCCCTTTTTCCCGTCAAAAGTTAGCCAGTAATCCATCTCCGGGTTCCATTGTATCAACGAGCTCTGGTCTATCAGTCAAAACCGGTTACGGTCTAACCCGTTATACCAGCAAAATTGCCTGTTAGGTTTCATTAAAGTATGTATGATTGTATGAAATATAAGAGAAGAAAGAGGCTTGAGATCACGTCGTCACTACCATTTGAAAGAAAAGCTATTCTCTTTGCCTAATCATCCTTTTGCTTTAAGAATGAAGATAATGTAAGAAATCAATGTAGTTTTCCGTCGTAACAATAATAATGCATGCCAACTTGATACGAATTAGTGTTTGCTACATTGCCCACAAATTGCCCACCATGTAGAATAATAGGTTCTTCTTGTAATATTTTTCACAAAGGCCGGTAGTGTCAGGCCCTTACCCGGGATTTTTTCCCTCACCTGTGAGAGATTTTTACTATACGAAAGTGTGCTTAGATGCAAAATGTTGCAATATTTTGCCATCCTTAGGGAAGACTAAACTTACATCATTGGTGCAGCCAGGAGTCCGGGATGGGGGGGGGGGGGTCATCAAAATTCATGGTGATATCACATGTACGCAATAAGCATTGCGCGTGTATTTTTATTTTGAAGTACCCAAAACTACACCTCACCACACTCTCTACAAAAATACGTCTCATGAGGTCCTCGCTTCCTCACTCCTCCATTTTGCGTGGTTGTGATGCTGGCCCCACCAGGTCAATTCCCATCTCGAGTCTGGCAGTCAAATTAAGCTGTAACGTAGTTGGTGTCGGATGGGGGCATTAAATGGCGGCCCCGCGAGCAGGATCGGATTGTAATAGCTACAAACGTGCCTCGTTGTGCTCTGAGTGCCGAACGAAAATACCTACAACTAGGAAGAGTAAATCACACTCGAGACAAGTCGACTCAAGGGGCCCCTTGAGTCGAGCTTATAAACACAAAATTAGCACGGTATACACGCAGATCTGGTTTCCATGCAAATTAAGTTCACACACAAATTCGGTATACACAGAAAATTACTGTATCAGCTTATAGGCAGGGACGTACTTATAGGACCTTGTGACTGGGGTTGTATGGTAAACAAAATCCGACTGGATACTCTTTAAAGCCTATAAATTCTGACTGTGGCACAAACTAGATTGCGTACGAAACGCGCCGTATTTTCGTGTTCGATCTTACGTGATGGGACCGACAACAAGGACCATCACTGGGAATCGTACCAATCCAGCAAACAGGGATGAATATTACCTCAATGTTTGTTATGTACGGCAATAATAAGTAAAGAATCCCTTCATTAAATGGTACATACCGATCTCTGAGAAACGAGTGTGTAATTAGCCTTTACCCAGACGGTCGTCCCAAATTATTATATAACGACTTTAAGAAAACAAAGCTATTATCATTAAGTATTTCCTACGTGAAAAAGGTGATGTTAACTTGGTAGTCCTATTGTGTCGAATGTCCAGTGTTGTTTAAGTAAGCTATAACCTTTAATTTGATTATTGAGTACAAACTTCAAACTGCAAAAATCTACAAAAGTGCCGAAAGCAGCTGCATAGCAAGCGATGTTCGTCGCTAGCAACGAGACCCTTGAAGTTGGAAACTTATTTTGTTCATGTCCATTTGTTCAAGCATTCTGGCATGATGCCGCCAAAATGTGTCTCGAAGACCCAAATTTTAATACTATTAAACTTGAACCACATCTCCCTTTGAAGAAGACTGTCCTACTGTCGAAACTTCAGGCCGATTTCGTGCACCTTGTTCTTCATCCCTGGTGACTTTGTGAATTGGCAGTTTTTAACAGCTAAGTTATTTTATATTAAATTTTGTTATACAGAAGACATGGAATATCCGGTAAATTTCTACTTAATACATACAAATATCCTATCTTTGATTGTAAGCAAAGCGAGAAATTGTCAGATGCTTTAACGTTTTTCAGTAATTTCCGTATTTAAGAAACACATGATTTTTAGCTTTCACGTTTAAGAGAATAATTGAAGTAAGCCAATTCTGTTCAGAATAAGCACAGCGCGACTTTTGGTTCCGGCGAAGAGTAGAAATTTTCCTAAACATGACCCACTACATTGCAGGAAATGGCACAAGTTTTCCCTGGCCTCGATGGTCTATGCTGTTGGATTCACCACCATCAAAAGAAAAAAATTGTCGGGGCGGACGTATTCTGGTACAATTTGTGTAGTAAACGGGTGTGCAGGGCGTATTTGCGGCGGGCGCGAGTTTTCCTTTCTGGAGGTAACTGCCTGGGGTAATTGTCCTCGGGGTGATTGTCCAGAGGGTACTTGTCCGGGGTAATTGTCCGGTAGGTACTTATCCTAGGGGGTATTTGTCCTTGGGGTA
Organism: Holothuria glaberrima; assembly: GCA_009936505.3. Classification (NCBI taxonomy): domain Eukaryota; kingdom Metazoa; phylum Echinodermata; class Holothuroidea; order Aspidochirotida; family Holothuriidae; genus Holothuria; species Holothuria glaberrima. The sequence goes on from WURT03656148.1 coordinate 13,902, forward strand.
TGCGTCCGGGGGTAATTGTCCGGGCGTACTTATCCTCGGAGGTATTCGTCCTCGGGGGTTTTTGTTCGGTGGGTAGTTGTCCGGGTGGTATTTGACCGAGGGTTGTTTGTCCGAGGGTAAATGTCCGGCAACCTTCATATTGTGGTCTGCAGTAGGCCTATGTTTACTCCCGGATAACCAGTTAGTTGATACTACGCTTACAATGATATTAAGAGGTGCGTTTACCTGAACCACCCTCAAAACGTTTGCAAGAAAAATGGTGGGTTAATGACCATTACTATTTTTAATCACTATGTTTCTGAAATTGCGTTATAAGCGCCTCGCGAGCCGGATCCAATGGTCTCTCGGGCCTTACACGGCTCGCGGGCCGGAGATTTCCCCACCCCTGGTTTAAACCATCTCAAGAACTGTTTGAAACTTTGAAGACAATATGAACAATTGTAGTTACTACCTAACCTCGTTTAACTATGGAAGAGCTTTAAAGTGTAGTAAGTCTAACAGAATTTCAAGGGCAAGAAAATCACAAGCTTCTTGTCACCAAACCACATAGTTTCAAAGATGAGACAGTGCTTTATCTCCTTTCGTAACAGCTCCCTGTTATAACATTGTGCATTTATTACTTCGACGTAATGGGAAGCAAGTCAATTACTCATGAGACGATGTATGAAAAATTCCTCATGTTAGGAACAATTTAGTGAAATATATCTACAGTGGCGTAGTTACGGAGGGAGCTTAGGGGCTCCAGCCCTCCCACGAAATCTCAGATCCCCTGCAGCCCCCACTGGTGATCGGAGATATGTTGAGAAATTATCAGTAATCATACATCAGTCAACGCATTTAGAGGTTGTTACAACTGTGATAGTTGTTACAACTGATTATGTAGTACCTGACCGATAATGTATCACTAACCGATAATGTAGTAAAAATTGACCGATAATGTAGTAACTTTTTTAACCGATAATGTATTACCCCAAAACCGGTAATGTAGTAAAAAAAAATTAACCGATATTGTATTACCATTTGACCTATAACGTAGTAACATTTTTTTAACCGATAATGTATCATCACATCAACCGATTATGTAATAATGTTGCTGTATCAGGTTGGTTGGTTGGTTAGTTGGTTAGATAATTTTAACACACACGTGCTATACAGAGTCGTCAGGATGCAAGGCTGTGCAAGCACTCCTCTTTAGTCGCCTGTTACTACAGACTGGGTTGATATATTATGCCACCCCACTGACCCGTAGGAGTTGCTGTATTGGAGAGCCGAGAAACAACCATGCTGCCCGTTTGCGTGTTTATGTATGTTTCTCTTCCCACTGTCCCAGTAGAGGTAAAATCCGCATCGAAGATAATGGCAGACGAAATGACCCCCAAATCCACTAGACCACAGAAACCAGATGCTCCGTCGTTATGTCGTTCACTGTACAACTGGAGGAACAGCTACAGACCTATATCATAGGCAACATTCTACAATTATTATATAGGTTACTGTTTTTTCAGTAAGCAGGTAAGTAGGCCTAATGAACGCAACCACCCAAATCAAGCGTTACGGCGGGACTAATTTGCTCATATTAAATTGGCGATCAACAGTATCAGTGACCGATTTAGGAGAGGGGTTTCTGGGTTTTTGGACCCCCCTCCCCTCTTCCAGGAAAACTGCAATCTACGAAAAGGTATACATGAGCGTCAGTGTACTGGCTTCATAAATATATTGTAACTAGTGCCTCATAAATCCAGATACATTTTTCTAACTGTTCTAAAATTTTATTCTCTGCGCCAACCGATGCTGCTAATTACGGATCCAGTGCTACCATTTTCTCTGCTTAGAACTATTTTCTCGCAAAAAATTGTGCTCTGTGCCAATTGATAGTGGCGCTCTGATAATGCCGTAAAAATGTTAAGTATATACCGCCAGGTATTTCGGCTAGGCTTTCTGCCTGTTGCCAAATTTAAAACCGTTTGACAAGAATCTAAGATTTAAATTTAAAAGCCCGTTCAATTTAAAAAGCCGGTTACCTTTTTACAAAAATTGCCTACCGATTGTAAATTTGAGGAGGGTGGGAATCTTATGGTGATGTAAAACCGACGTTAAAACGCCACCATCTAACCAGGGAGCTGCTACTTGGACAAGTAGCAGCTCCCTGATCTAACGGAGCGCCATCATTGGTTGGCCCGGAGCGACGACATTTGGGGGAAAAGGTAATCCTATGACAGAAAATGGCTTAAAATGTGTCTAGATAGTCGCCAAACGTTCGTACATTTGAAAAGAGCAAGTAGAAAAAGTGTGTGGTGATGTAGGTAGGCAGGTACAACTGAAGTTAATACTGTACCATCCAGAGTTGTAATGACTCGAATCATTGACTAGGACTCGAGTCGACTCGAGTCGCCTTTTTCGATGACTCGGACACGACTCGAGTCACTAAAACTGATGACTTGACTTAGGCTCGAGTCAGTGACCAGATTGATTCGACCAGGCGCGTAGCGAAGCGGCGACCGCCCCGTGAACAAATTTTGTGTTTTATTATGATGTCGCTAGTAAATCTCCGATTTAGTTGCAACTTGCAAGGCCTGTGAGTACCATTTCCAGCGATCTGGGAGAAGTTTCATGCCAAAATTTTCTTGTACGCTTCGCGCCTATATGGTGGCGCTACACTTAGATAGTTTGCTTCTATGCTTCGCCCTCCTTTGGAAATTCCTGTCTACGCGCCTGAACTCGACATGACTTGAATTTCTAGCGTTTGAAAGGGGCACAACTTTTAGCTTGCAGTTAAAAAAATTACGGCGAAATAATTCATTTTTTCCTCTAGTTTCAAAAGCGGGGCCCGCACTACACACACATTCGTTCGATAGCATCTGCGCTTGCTATCTATCTCAGGTCATCAGTAGGGTATTGTAGTTTTGTTTTCACGTAAACGTACATTGCAGAACGATACAATGCAACTAATGCCCCCTTCCCACATTCACGATTTTTTCTTTGGTGGAGCTACGGTAGCGCACGGTTTTGTAAACTTGAAAAATCGTAATGTACCGTATCAAAATCGCGCAGTATCGTAGTAATTCGTACTCAGAAGTTCAAGGTCAATCCAATATTACATCTCGTCAAGACGACGTCAAGATTCAGTACATCAGTAGTGCGACAATGCCACGACAGTGTTACAAAGTTATGAAGTATGACTGTATAGCTACAATACTGTCAAGATTTGTCAAGGCATACTAGGAAATAACGCGATTTTACTACGGCGTGAGTACGAACTCACAAAAGGCTAGTAGGACATCTTTACGGTTTAATAAGGCCTCTGTACGGTTTAATTGATCACATGACGAAAAAGGCGGAAAAGATGAATATTTCAAAGGTAGTTGTTTTTTGTCATGATTGCATTCTCACCATGTTCGATAACATCTATTACATCAAACATGAGAGCTGCTGTTCTGGAGAAAGAAGACCTTCTGCTGTGTGCTACACCTTTGAATGTCAGAGGACATCTGCAAGAGGGTCTGTTGAAAGATATTTTTCAGCCCAGGAATTGGGTCATCCTTTTACCTTTCTTTCTCGGCATGACTACTTGTGAAAGAATAATATAGCGGACCTTCCTGTTGAATCTCCGCTCCACATACTGAATTACGAAACCAGATGTACAATGCAATGTGTTCACCCTGAACAGACGATAAACATAAGTCACGTCACGAAATTCAAGATACTTTTTGGCTTCTTGGCAACGTCGTGCTACATCGTGGCACCATCATATCGGCATTGTATCGGCACTGTGGCGAAGTTTTGGCCTACCGTATGTAAATATAGATACTACGAATGAACAAGACGCCGTCACGACATACCACGGCAACGTTTCGACATACCACGGCAATGTTACGACAATGTTACGACTGTCATACGATGCTGCTTCTGTGAACCACGATTTTTTCACCTCTACGGTAAGGCTATGGTTGAGCAGGATTTCTTTAACATTTCAAAACATCGTGCTACTCCATAGTGGTGCTACAATCACCAGCGGTGAGCTACGGTGGAGCACGATTGACCACGATTATGCTCACGACGCCGCTACGATTGTGAAAAATTAAAAAAATCATGCTCTACCGTAGCTCCACCGTAGGAAAAATCATGAATGTGGGAAGGGGCATTTAATATGCACAAAAATTCCCGTGTACGAGTACGTTCCAAACTGAATTGACAATGTTGACGAACAATACACGATATCAGTATGCTGTTGCGTTGTTCTGAAGCGGTGTCATGCAGAAACTGTGTCCAACAAGTCATTTCAGTATTTCACGGATGATTCGTATGCTTTAGACAGTCCTTAAAATCTATTAGCTTCAGTTAGGCATCCATTGCGTGGTACACATAGTGTGTATTAATATTTAAAAGTATTCGAAGGAGTATGGATGCAGTGTGCCTGACTGGATTTACATCCGGAATAAACGATTATGTCTCTTCCCGTGAGAAGATGTGTATTTATCAGTCACTGTCGTATCATGCCATTTTGAGTTTTGTGGTAGAAAATTTAACTGCCTCAATGTGCTCGAAAATAATGTTTCCACTTTTGTAGCCAATTTACAACGAATTTACCACAATTGGGATTATCGCATCCTCTTTGAAAATGTTATCGATACTATTAATGAAGATAATTCTTTTCGAAATACTGTAAAGATCAGCACATAGTTGTTGGGGTTTGAGGGTGCAAGGGTCTTTGTCTGGAGA
>WURT03656159.1:7753-18618 GCA_009936505.3 Holothuria glaberrima
TTCAAGTGACTTTAGTGTACAGTGTATCTATTGTTGGCCTGCAGGTTCAACATGAACAAATAACAATAAAGCTTTATTGTCATCAATGGGATTCCAGGATGATTTTGTGCAATTTCTCAGAGCAAGTTACAAAGAGAGTGAAGAGAGTAAGGCCTGCTCTAGGAGAAGGCTCTCCCCCTCCCCATCCCTGCCCCCTTCTTACTCATCAATTCCGCCATGTATGTATTGCCCCACCTAGTAATTTGCCACATTTTGTAAAAAGAGGTTGAGAGACATACAAGCCAAGCTAACATAAGTTGAGTGACTTTCAAGCCAAGTCAACATGATGGCCTTGATTTCGCTGATGACTTGTGTAGGACTGTGGGGGTGGGGGTAAGGTGTTGGTGCTAGCTCGTAGTGGGAAGATTCGCTGGTTCTTTATTTCCATAGTGAAAAGATTTGATGAAATAAAATTACTGTAATTGATGAAGGGGTTGTCTCCTGCTGTGGGTTGGATGTCATTTGCTGTCAGTTATACAACTCCTAAGAAAGAATGAATGACAGTATAATTGAAACCCTTGTATTGAGAGTACCAGGTAACTTTCAGTTTCCAATAATATTCAGTCCAGTTTACCCAAAGGGTAAAAATAAAATATCCCATACCACTTTGAATTTATCAAGACTCTTCAAAGTCCCTGTGACACTTCAGCAAAGAGTGGAAGTGTGAAAACCAAACATTACTCCCGAAGGAGTTCTGCACCCCCTAGGAGCTGCATTCACATGGGAGTTAATGTTACCAACCTCTTGACCTTTCGGTCTCCACATCATGGGTCAGTCATGCGTGGCCTCCTTCTAGACTGGCTGAAAAAAAATCTTTGCCAAATGGTGGGAATTTATCTTTTATAAAGAAAGGGAGTTGTTATGAAGAAGACACAATTATAACCATATCAGTGTCAGACAATATGTAATTAATTTTATCACTTCCAGACTCAGAATTTGACAAGTTGCCATTGGCTAGGTAGCATAAACTTGATCTCCCTAATGTGATTATGATTGGCATGTTTTCAAGCCCAAATGATCGTAAAACAAACGCCATTGTTAGGACGATAGTTTAAAGTGAACTTTTAGTCGTTAACGGGTCTAGATTATTAGTCAAACCTCTTTCTAATATGCGTTTCAAATTTAAGATCTAAATATTGTCATTGCCACCATGCGATTTAATCATTCTTTCATGTTTTTGAAATTGACACTTCAAATAGTAATGGTAAATTAGAAAACTAGTGAGCGATGTAACCAAGGAAATAGGTTTCTTCACCTCTAGACCTTTATGTCAATTGACCCGCTTGCCGTCCTCCTCTGATCTAGCAGAGGCGGATACAGAAGGGGTGACCATATGCCCCCTTCCGGCCAGCTCGCTGCATTTTTCCTTGTTTTCTTTTTTACATTCTGAGTTTAATCATAATGAAAAAACATGATTGGGCAGTTGGACTCATAACATATGCAATCCTGAGGTATATAATGATTGTGTCAATAGAAGTTTTTCACCGACATCACTGCGCTGCTCTTCTCTCTATATTGGCGGCCGGGCGTCCATTGTACAACAATTGTAACTAAAAGCCTGTATACACGAGCCACTTTTCCAAAAAAACTTTTTCAAAACGTTCACTTCCAACAAACCCAAAACACGCTTGTTTTCGGTTTGTTGCACAGTGAATGTTTTGGGGAAAGTTGCTTGTGTATACAGGTCTTAAGGCCTTGTCGTACGCGCGTATCGATTACACACCTGCGCAAGGGGAGTGACGCCCAGTATGCCTAATTGAAACGCAATAATGTCACGTGAAGAACCTCTATACCCTAGGATTAAATTGTGGTCGGTCTACTCACTAAACTGAAATGGCTGTCATGTCGAGTACATGATCGGTGAAACATCAAGAGCCTTTGCAACAGATAGTCCAGATTGCGTTTAAGCTTCCATAATTGATAAAAAAATCCAAAATGAAGGGGGACATCTCTTTCCCTTACACTCATCCCCAGGACACAGATCAATACTCATCCCCACCCTCCCCCTTCACGAATTTATTAACCCGCCACTGTCTAGTCTGCCTAAATAATTATGGCTATCGGCGTGTGATATGGTGGTGCAGCGAGCTTGTTCGAAAAGTGCATGATGGTGGGGGTAGGGGTCGCATGGAAATTTTCGAACACTATAATTGCACACCTGCTGTCGCACAGAAGGTTGGGCGAGAACTCATTTCGATGTCTGCGCCCGAAGTGCCTCGAAAAACAAACATTTTAAAGAATTTTAGTCAAAGTACACTTTATTTCGCGTTGCATAAGCTGCAAAAGATTGAAGATAATTTTCTAGAGCGTTTTCATTTTCAGCACTACTCAGTTTGCTGCTTGGACCGGACATTGCCTCGCGGGTTGTTGTGGCCTGCGGTTCACTATGTAAATTGTTGATATACAGATATGCGGATCAGGTGGCGCAACACACCCCCCCCCCGTATTGGCCGTAATACGTGAAACAAAAGTTGAGGCAAACCAAAATAACAAAATTTGCTGATCCAGCCGGGAGTCAGCCCCTCCATTAGCATCATGAAAAAGTTATTATAAATATGCTTCAAAATGTGTCAAATGTAGCATCATTTTGCATCTCAGCCCTCTTCTAAAAGCAAAACTTCCCAAAGAGGGGGAACCACCTCCCCTTAGATCCCTTCCCCATGACAGCGATCAATCAAACCTTGCGCCCCAATTGAAAATTCTTGGATACACCCCTGATTTAGGCCCGCGGCCTCATAGTTGCACAAGTATCCTTGCTGAAACTAACAAGGCACTGCAGTGCAGTGGAGAGAACACTACAGTTTTTAAGATATTATCCTGAACTCATTCAGGTATGAAATTTTTCATCTTCTTCCTTCCGATTGTTTCAGCAGGAATTGGGATCTAGTTTCCATCATCCTTATCAAAAAGTAATATTTCCGTCAAAAATGGATTTCCGACAAACACCCTTTTATAGCTTCTTTAGAATGACATAAGCAGTGCTGTGTCCTATTTCAATGATCCGTTTGTGAACATTGTTGTTGCTTTAACATAATGCAGTCCCGATCAAAAAAAAAAAAAAGATAACGCTTTTTTGTGTCTGAAAATAAATACGAGAGACTTGTTTTGTTTTCTGATTCTTAAACACATGAAAAAATTAACGAATAGCACTTGGAACATACGACAAACATTACACATCCAAAGGAAGGCGAGGAACAAATTCGTATGTCGGCCAGATTTTATCTCCGGAATATGAAAATACCGAAGATGACTTCACTAGATTGTTTTAACATAGGCTAAACGCAAACACGATTACACGGGTTATAACAAGATCATTTGCCATGTTTGTTTCTTATGAAAACACCGACAGTCGCTTCATCTTTCAGGATTATAAACATTGTGCGTATTTGGATTATTTCAACAAACTTGAAGCTCTTTTTTCGAATATTCAATAACAACTTTGTAATGGATGTAACAGTGTTCCGGAGTCTTGTCTTTTCGGTATAAAGGTTAACCTGTTAGTCGGTGGTTTTAACGCCTTTTTGACGAAGGTTTTCTTGCAGTCAATAAGAGAACGACAGTGAAATTTCTTAGTAAGGGTAACTCTATTTAACTACGTAAAAATAAAATGGCAGTCAGGCTCCTTGTTTTACACTGAACCCCCGCCATTGGTGGCTGTCCATGCGGACGCCCCCCCCCCCGCCCGCCTTCCTGAAAACATATCAAGGTCCTACCTACATGAGCAAACGTTTAGTATTCGGTCAGCATTATTAACAATATCGATTTTTTTTTACCTTAACATCATGGAGTGTTCAAAACTATAGCAAAGGATTTTTTACGGCATAACCACATAACATTCTGTAGATGTAAGAAACCCATTTATATCGGATACAAGAATCTTAACTAGCCAGTACCATCAAGAATAGCACAAAATTGGTATCAGAAGACCTTCGCTTCGCCGTGTTGGGCCGGGGAACGCTGACCAGGTGGTTGTGGCTTGATTTTTTGTGGAGGCCCGTGGTGGGGCCTGTCGCCTTTCTTCCGCCGGCCCTTTTTTTCTCCCTTGCAGGTCCGAGGGTACTGCTCTTGGTTTGTGGTTTGTGCTCTGGTGGGTCGCGGGGATTGGTATGTGAAAGTGATTCATTGTTTCCGGCCCTTCGGGCTTTCTGAAGCGCCTTCGGGTGGACCAGGAAAAAAGAGTCATACAGATTCAGACTAAACTAACGTATAGTACGGCATCAGAAGTAAGAAACATGGAATGTTATGAAAGGTCGCGCCTTATCGACTTTTGGATTCCATGCCGAGGTAGAGTTAGTTAGTTAGATGAGGTTTTACGGCTCAGTTTCTAATCAATTGGTTTAAGTCGGGCCGGCCACGGCCTTTTTTCCAGTTGTGGCTCACTGGCCTTGCCGAAGGTAGAAGGAATCTATGAGATGGTGATGTCGTGTGTGTGTGCGTGTGAGTACGTGTGTATATGTGTCGCCCCTTGTAAACACGATACATCAAGGTAACAATCACCGACACTTTTCATATTTGGTATGTGGATTTGTCATGTTCAGAGGAAAAACCCACTGTTTTTTGGTGGAGGTCAAAGGTCATTTGAGGTCACCAGAGGTCAAAAACCGAAAACCTTGTAAACATGATATCTCACGTTAGCAATGACCGACACTTTTCATATTTGGTATATAGATTTGTCATGTTGAGAGAAAGAACCATATTGTTTTTGGTGGAGGTTAAAGGTTTTGAGGTCACCAGAGGTCCAAAACTGAAAACTTTGTAAACACAATATCTGGAGATAGCAATGACCGACACTTTTCATACATGGTATATAGATTTGTCATGTAGAGGGAAAGAACCATATTGTTTTGGTGGAGGTCAAAGGTCATTTGAGGTCACCAGAGGTCAAAAACCGAAAACCTTGTAAACACGATATCTCAATGTAGCAATGACTGGCGCTTTTCATATTTAGTATATAGATTTGTTATGTTGAGAGGGACAACCTTATCATCTTTGGTGGAGGTCAAAGCTCATTTGAGGTCACCAGAGGTCAAAAACCGAAAACCTTGTAAACACCATAGATAGGAAATTTGGATAAAAATCATACTTGGTACGTACACGGATGCATTATGGTGAGAAGTAGATTCCTATTATTTTGGTGGAGGTCAAAGATCATCTGGGGTTACCGGGAATCAAAATCTGAAAACCTTGTTTACAATATATCTTAAGGTAGGAAGCTTGGATAGATTTCATTCTTGGTACATGTATGCTTTATGGTTCAAGGAAGAACCTTTTTGCTTTTAGGGGGTCAAAGGTCATCTTGGGTCAAAAGAAGTCAAAAAACAAAATTTCCCAAGAATCTTCAAGAAAATCCCAACATTTTCTACGGCGAGGAATCACAAGGCCTTTTGGCTTCTGGTTCAAGACATTAGTCACCCCGTTAAATAGTTAATGCACTGTTACGAAAAGATGCACCTTCCCTGTACTACGGTTATTATCAGCAAGCTACTACTTTGTCAGGAAATTTTCACCTGCTCAGTAATACGGGATTCACTGTGATTCGGTTTTAATTCTGCGAGTCGGAGGTGTTAACGAAATTCTACTTACGATTACAGAGCTGACCACTTGTTGAGCGGGACTGCTTCAAGTAAGTGTAAGACTCCTCGTGGCAGACGACTTTTATCCTCAGACTGGTGAACTACTACCGCCATGTGTCTCTCTGTTCAACCTGCGGCATCATCGTATTTTTTCAAGCCCAGGTTTCCCCTCTCATCTCCCAGTCGCCTGCCTTAGTTTCCACAGATTCTGTACCTCTATCTATCCTGCTTAGCTAGTTCTGACTTTCCACGTTTATACCGGACCCATTTCCGTGTCCTGTGTGGCCTGGTCTCCGTCTCGCATCGCCTTCATCTATAAGCCTGCTGACCGGTTCTAGCTATCTTATGTGACGCAGCCACGGTCGACCTCTGAAACCACGGAGTTGCCGACACTGAAGAGACTCGTTCCTCGAGGTGAACCACCGACCGGCACCCTGACGTCATAGCCAACCTTCGGCGGTACCTCCACGCGCGCTTTAGTTAAGTCCTAAATTTGTGAGTACCGGTACCTTATGTTTATTATTAAATTCTTTCTTAAATTCTTTTTTAAATCTTTTGTGACTTCAGAAGAAATTAAAATTAGACATCATTTAAAGTTACACGCCGATCTTTTGCATTTATTTCCTTGTCTGTCGTTGTTTCACCAAAACTCAACCTTTCATAGCAGCGCTTCATTACAGTAGCATATTAACTTTAAATGCCATTATGGGCGATTTGCTGATATTGAATCGTCTGTACATTACATCATTTCCGTTTCCTGCACATCAATGATATCATTCATGTTTCTATTAAGAAGTACCGTATGAAGTAGGTCACATAACAACCGGCTTTGAACATGAATACTTCTACATGGTCTTTGACGTGGCTGTTCATATCTGTATGTCTGAAGGTCACATGGTAGTAACGCCTAGGCTGCTCAAGCCTACAATAGCCATATTGCAATAACTTTATATATGCTGCGATATCATTTTAATTTAGTAGGAAAGGTTCATTTTGTGCACCGATGCTTTAAAGAGGCACTTTTTGTTGGTTCGTGAAATTCACGTAATTTTTCCACACCTGTCAAGTTTTCTTCAGGAACTAACGACAAATGGTCAAACTTAGTTGACTCCCATACCTAACATACAAATAAAACGTTCGTGAGCGATTAACGATTCAATTCGGTTTTCAAAAATTCGTGACCAGACACTTTTCCACATTAGTATTAATCATAACTGCATACCATTACAAGCAAGGGTCTAAAATGCAAAATTTTTAGTTTTTGCATAAGTTTTGGATGTAAAATTTGGCTAATTGATGATAATTATAAGCATTATCATATGGTATTACAATTCAAATTCTCACAAATTATCAATATCGACTCAAGGTGCCACTTTAAAGCACCCAGTGAAACACAAAAATTATTCTTAGATTTCTTTTTGGTTATGTCACTTAGTTGTATTACTGCATCTCTTTTTCTGTAAAAAACCTTGTTTTTTGTTATTCTGGAGGCACGTGAGTTGGTTTTGAGTCAGGCCAATTCTTCACGTGTGACGTATCTGCAGACTAACCACTTCCATTATTAAAAAGTTTGTGAAGGTTAATTAGCCTACGTTACAAATTTTTATATTTTCTCTGTATTCACAATACGTTCCATACGTATTATTTATCCATATTGTTTTCAATATTGTGCCGGTACTCTACATATAATTTATTTTTTTAACAAACCAACGTTAATAAGTTATATGAGTTATCATTTTGATTAAAATGATAGGGATGCACTGGATCCAAAGTTTCAGATTTGGGCGGAAACGGATTTTGCCGGATAGACTGATAGTATTTCAAATCCGGTCGGAGCCGGTTATTTTGCACTTTCAAAAAGAAATATTAAAAACTAGCATTGAGGGTAAGAGGTATGGGTGGGCGTTTGTTCGTGTGTAGACAAGGAAGCTGGTCGTTGGCTTTATGATAGTACTAGCCCACAGTAGGTCACTAAGTTACAGGGACCGCGCAGACGGGGGCTAAGGGGACTTAAGCCCCAGCCCTTTTTCTGCCATGAGCATTTTGAGCCGCCTTAAACTGTTTTTATTATATTGCACATATTGGGCCGCTTCGATGATTAGCCCTAAATTGGCTCCCCGGCCCCTGAGTTAATGTGAATTTGTACAGTGGGGCTTCGACTCTAAGATGATGCAGACAGGACATTCATTGAAAAGTAAAATTTCGTAAAAAGTAGACACCGCACCTTCAGAACTTTACAAAAATTCTTCAGACTGTTTAAGGACAAGGTAGTCGTTTACAATGAAAACGTGTTCAGATGAAAACTACTCAGATTGTGCAGAGTCAACGAATAATTGAAAGAGATTGTACAGTAAATATTTTTTCATTGAATACAATCGCAATGTGGGTACTGTAGGATAACTGTGGATAGGCTAACTTTGAATTTTATTGTTACCTCCACAAATTTTGATAAGTATGTGCATAAAGGCTATACTCTTTGACTACAAAAAGGAAGTTGTGTCGCTAGGGATTCTGACCACCTTGAACGTACCACAACACAGTTAATGAGTCAAATTCTAGATGTAAGTTTTCTGGAACAGCAGCCTCTGTATTTTAATCATAGATGTAACTCTAGCTAGAATTCCAGAAAATTCCGCGAGGATTTCGTAAAAGATTCAGACGGAACCAGAACCGGATAATTTTTCATTATCCGACCAGACTGGATATCCGGTGATTCCCTACAAAATGATGCATTTAACTACTATAGTAACGTAGTTTTTACTACCATTAGATACGATAAGCCGGCGCCCTCTATATAGATGATATGTCCTAATCTTGACATTACATCTCTCTTCTTCTTGTGTTTGCCTTGTTATACATCTCTTTAACTGATTACAACCTTGGTTCACCATCCCATTTTTATGGTGTGTCGTTTAAGCGTGAATGTACGAAGAAAGGAATAAAACTTTGCATTGTAGTTTCTGTCCGTCTAGGCTATCCGTAATGTTTTTTCTCTTTTTTTCAAATTTAATTTATTTGCCTGATGGGGATGAGGTAGCTAACCCGATGGAGGGACTCAAGATAAAACATTTTACAACTTTTTTAGTCCCGAATGTGGTAAGTTAATGGTCACTACAACTATAAACCAATCAATACCCAATACCCGTATGACCGTGCAGTGCCGTGGGGTGGTGTCTAGTGGAGTAGCTAGCCATTTTTGTTCTGAGGTAAAGAGCAAAATTTTCCGGCAGATTACTCTCTCAAATAACAAAATTGCTGCTTCCTCAGTCGTAACAGGGGTCTTCGATCTTGTTTTGCGAGTGCATTCGGAGTTTGACTCAATACTCTCAATTCTGTCTTGGGAAGGGGCTTAAAGGGCAAATCTCGTCATCCCAGACAGTTCCAGTTGTGTCTGTTTTTAACATAAGTGGATGACTCAATTCTTCTTTCACACCCCGGGCTACTGACAGACTGTTATCTAATAGTTGCCCACAGTTTTGTAAATACACCAGAGCTTCCAGGATCGTCACCAGGAGCCCCATCATGGGCCTTAAGCGTACCCCTGATCGCAACGACGTACGTAAGGCTCCTCGTGCTCCCATGATGCCTCGACGCCCTCTGAACGTTCCAACATTTTCATCGTTGTTTCAAATAGAGGACTGCCCTCTGATGGAAATAAACAAATTTCTCCCATGGACTTGAGCGACCCGCCCTTATAGCCTACGTAAGTTTTTTTTTTTTTTTTTTTAGGATGCGAGTTCCTCTATTCTAGTGTGTTGGAAATTCCAATTTTTCTCCTATACTAACATCCGGTACATCGTTGAGGGAGAAGCTGTAGAAAGCAATTTGTTCTTTGGGAGATATTTTGTGAAATATCGTTGTGTCTGGGGAGTAATGTCAAAATTACTTACCACAACTCCAGTCACGAGTGACTTTGAGGTCGATTTAAGGCCCGTAAAAATCCTAGGTTCGTCCCAACGCTTTTAAACTTATTTTCTTTCCCAATGCATTTGAAGAAAAAAAAATGATCACGCTTAATTAAAACTCACTCATATTTCATGGTTTCAGGAAGGTCAGCCCCAGAGTTTTCTGTAGGTACGACATTCGATGAAATTGCGAATGCAAGTAGACTGCAGTATACCAAGGCCGTCGCAGGGCAATGAAAGAGGTGGGTTGCAACCGCTTAATTATTTTCAGTGCTTTCTGTAAGCCGTGGTTCCCACCATTTTAAAGGACCTTGGAACGCAGTTATGAGCTTGGCCGTTCAGGGCTGTTTTTCTCAAGGAGGGCAGTGATTTTTGCCCGACTCCAGGGTCTGGAGTATAGAATTTAACTGTCCAATTTTCCGCCCACTGAAACAAAATATCTGCCCGATTTAGTCAGGTTTCATGCGGTCATGGTTATGTGAATGTCATGAATAAAACACAATAACAATATTTCGTTCATTTAGTGTACCAGGATCAAGAAACGTGTTTGGAAAGGTTCATATAGGCCTGGTGACCTAAATAATTGAAACATGCTGGTCTATACCTATTTTTCATCTAAGCCAAGTTACGTTTTACTTACAAATTCCTTAAGACATACACGCGTCACCTCAAAGTACATTTTAGTGTGGGGTATCAAAATTCTCAGTTGGTGACTGCTCTTTGATTGACAGCAAAGTTTGAAAATTGAAAAGATGCAGAGTAGCTCGCATCATTCCACACAATGAAGAAAGAGTGCATGGATTACACATTATAGCCATGTATACTCACCAGAACATGACCTTCAGCAATAAACAAGGTTTGTGCCTGCGCAAGGAGGAGCTTTACACAGTTATGGGAGGATTTACAGGTGGCATAGTTGGGAGAACTGGAACTGTCTGGGATGATGAGAATTGCCCTTTAAGATATAGCGTTATTTTAATGATATTAACACTTGGCTCCTTAATGCATTTGTCATCTTCACCAACGTGATGCGAGAGGCTTTCCTGACAGGCGTGGGATTTGACCTCTCTGTACTCCTCATAATTAGAACCCTGTCCCCTCTGGTGCAACCCCTAGCATATATATATATATATGTTTCATTGCTGTTCAGTTGCATTTTTTTGCCACCTAATGAAGGGTCTATACCCAAAACGTCGTGGAATTTTCCGCAAACTTATAAGCACTTAATACTACCTTTATCAACCTACACATTTCTATAGCGCTCAGCAGCCCACTCATTTTTAGCATTGTAAAGTTTACGACTCGGGCTAGGCCGGTTCTGATTGTTTATTCCACAGACTTTTTTTTA
>WURT03656181.1:0-18615 GCA_009936505.3 Holothuria glaberrima
CAAACGTCATCTGGGGTCAAAGTCTGAGAACCTTCTCAACATGATTTCTCAATGTAAGAAGCTTGGATAGATTTCATCCGTGGTATATGGATGCTTTATGGTTGGAGGAAAAGCCTTTTTTGTTTAGTGGAGGTCAAAGGTCATATGGGGTCATTAGAGGCTGAAAAGCAAACTTTCCCAAAAATTCCCAAGAAAATCCCAACATTTTCTCTGGCAAGGAATCACTAAGCCTTTGGGCTTTCTGGTATTTACATGGAAATCATGACAAGAAGGCACTCAGATCTATGTGGTAGATTAAAAAACAAGAAGGAATTTGAAGTACTCTTTGGCTCCATACAAGTAACAGGTCAATTGCAAGTTAACTGAGGCTTAACTGAAAGATTCAGTTTTTTGACAGTTCGGATTGTCGTCAATATAAAGAAAATAAAGTTTAATTTATAAAGTTCATAATGGTTCAGACCTTTTACAAAGTTTGAAATTTAATTGGTAAAACATGCGGTAGGAATCTAGGGATCGCATATGGCAGTTAAATCGAAAACGCAGAACAAATGAAAACGTTAAACCTCTTTACTTAGAAATTCACAGGTGGTTTGTTACGGTTTGTTGTTCCTTATGCGCATGAACATTGTCAATGTGCCATTCCGCTTAAATATTTGCGGAACAATGACTAATCAAAAGAATCCAGAATTAATCATAACCATACCAGATCTTGGTTTTAAGGCCATTGTTTTGAAAATTCCTTGGGTAGATTTGTTTACAGTAATTCACGGGTAGTTTGTTACATTATGTAGTTTCTTATGCACATGAACATCCCTGTCGGTGAGCCATTCCGCTCAAATATTTGTGGAACAATGACTAATCAAAAGAATCTAGAAATAATCATAACAAGGTCGATAGATAGAGAAATGCCGCCTTGTGACGGCATTGAAAATGCTGTTTTGTTTCAGATGAATGCTTAACACGTTCCAGTCCATTTACCCCATTGTCAAGTGGGAAAGTGGCTAGCTACAAGGCAGTAAAAATAATACTTAGTTTGGAACTGAAAGGTGTCATACCAAAGCCCATTCAAAATCTGTACATGAGATTTCCTGTCATCTTTAAGGACTATATGCTGTGATTTTTGTAGGCATGCACCTTAATTTCATTAGAGTTGAGGGGGTTCTTGAAAAGATCTTCAACTTCACTTGGACATTTACAACCCTGTAGTCGTAAATTACTGACAGTCTTGGACCTTGTCGTGTGGCTTGTGGCCATTTCTTCATTTTCTTTCCTGTCTTTCAATTATACTTTTTACTCAGACAACCAGCATTTGTGTGTGCATTTGTCAAGTTTAAGGTCATGACGATGTATCCAGTAATGAAATAAAGATAAGGTTCGTGACTCCTGATAGCCAGTATAGCTGATAGGCCTTGTTGTAGGATTCAGGATTTTCAGATCTTCCACGATTCAAAACCTTGTGCACATTGCGAATGAACGTTCTGATAGTCTTGTGATGATTTGTAATTTCATATGTCAAAATACTCTATTCTCTGAAAGATCCAGTACAGATCACCTTTTGTTCTCATCAGTGAGAAGTGATGATGTTATACCAGTTAAAGTGGGCAATTGCATAGAGGATACTTCATTTATGTGGAGTAAAAATACAACTGAAGTGGATGTTTGTGATAATTTTGTGGCAATAGGAGGAGAATTTGAGTTGTGTCCCCTAAAAATATAGTCATGATGATAATTTAACAAAAATCTAACTTAAGGGGAGAGTTGGGGTATCAGTGGGGCGGGGGGGGGGGTGCACTCCTAGGTAGAAAAAAGGAAAGTTGCTCTCACTTTCATAGGTCGTTACACTCAGTGTTTATCAGAACTTAACTTCAACATCCGGGGGTAAAAAACCCAGCAAAGCCAGGTAAAATCCCCATTTAGGGTCCATGGGCTAGGATAATCTACCCTAGTTTTACCATCATACAGAAATTACTTATTAAGGTATGATGATAGTACATGTGTGAATCTCAAAGTATTTTTTGAAGTCAAGGTGAAAGAACAGGATTGGAATTTCCTGTTATTCGTCCTTCGGAGTGTCATGCATACTTTTGGAAGGCATTTGCATTTGCATTTGCAGAAGTTAGACCAGTCACTCCATAATGTGGTCTTATCAAGTCGGTTACAACCATAATGATAACACTGGTTAATTCATTGCAAAATAAGGACAAATTTCCAGTAGAGAAGAAATTTTAAAAGAAAGCGAGGTAATCGTGACTTGTGCGGGGATGCATAGCTCTTCTTTTTCACCTTATTGTAGTATGAAAGAATAGACTGTATTTATTTGAAAATTATTTGCAGTTGACTTAACTGAGAAGATTGAAGGTCTCTGAAATGATTGTTCTACTGATAAGACCTTTTCTTAATTGACATGTGAGTGTCACTAATGCCAACACTTGTATTCAAGGTGCAACATAAAACTTTTTTACAGTGTTATGCAGATTTTTGGAAGAATCAACGCTCTATCCTGATGGGTCACTAGGACAGACCTCGTGACATGGGACAACTCCACTATTGTAGCAGTTGGTGGATATGCATGAATATAAGTGGACCATGGATTTAATTTGCTCCTTTATGATTGGTTATTTACAGATCTTGATGAGTGTGCAAGTATGCCATGTTTAAATAATGCAACGGACTGTTTGGATGGACCCAACTTTTTCTTTTGTGTCTGTGCTCCTGGATTCACTGGTGTACAGTGTGGACAGGGTAAGAATGGGGACTAGGCGCTCGTAAAAGGCCAGGAAAATATCTTAACTAGGTCCTTAAGCAAGGCAGGTGTCACCTGCCAAGTTGAGACCCACTTTAGTTAAGATCCTAACTGCTTTAATATATCTTACTATATCACCTAAAAATATTTCTTACCCCTTGAAGCTTTTTCGCCTACCTTACAGTACATTGTCTGGCAGTGGGCCTGGTCTTTACATCTTATTTAGAAAATCAAATTGTTGTTGAGGAGCTGTGTACATTTTATTATACTTAGTTCTTTTTAATCATGCATATTTGCCCAACAATTGTTCATAAGTGAACATAACCAATTCCGCTTGTTAGAAGCGTTATATATACATATCTACTGCCTTATCTATCTCCTATGCATCAGTCTAAGCTATCTTTGTATGCATGTATTTACTTATTACTTAAATATTTACATGTGAAATGTTTGTCTTTCCTTCGGTAACATTTCGGTTACCACCGTTATTTTTTTTTTTCATTTTGTGAATGGATACAGAGCTGTCACCATTTTCTTTGTGTATTGATTTTTCTTCAGACTTGATTTGTTTGATGTTTTTGGCATTTTAGAAATTATAGGTTTTCCCACAATATCATAACTGTCTCTAATATGTATGTTATAGATGTACTTTGTTAGAGTTAAGGGAAATAATTTCCCACCTGGACTTGTATTTTATATTTCATCAGATATTGATGAATGTGCCAGCACACCTTGTCAAAATGGAGCTACGTGCAACAACTTAGTAAACATGTACACTTGCACATGTGCACCAGGCTTTGAAGGGGTCAATTGTGACAGTGGTAAGTGTGATGCTTTTACACTTGATGAATGAAGAGATTAAACAGTGGTAAAATAGTCCTTTATTGCTTTGTAATATTCATCTGAAGTATTCAAATTCAGCTGACGAAATCTCTTAGAGTCATCATAAGGAAATGGATTTCGTAACTCCTTTTCAATGGTAGTAAGTTCCAAAGATTTATTGGGTAGTAACATAGTTTATCACCAATTTTTACTAATAAGGCACCTGGGATCCACCTCAGTATTTATGCTTGACTGTTCTTGGTGGTTATCAGATTTTAATCAATTGATGTTTGCTTTTGTGCATTCATCATCTACACAGGCAGCATTGCAGGTGGAAATCATACATGGTCCAATTCATTCACATATTTCAGTTTTTATAAGGGTTATCTTATTTTGCCCTCGTAATTGTCTGTTTAATCAGGTGCGCACTGCTTGTGCAAAGTGTATTTATTAGGAGCTAACAACTTATAAGTGGGAAGTATGTTTACTGTTCAGTCTGCATGTGTTTGTGTATTGTTTTCAATTACATCTGGCTTTTATTTCTATAAAGATACTCCTATTACCCAACCAACTTACTTTAATTTGATGAGTAATGGCTTGTTAAGTATGTAAACTTGTCTTTACTGCACTAGTGTGCACAATCCTACCTGATTAGTAAGTTGGGAACTCATTTTCCTTTTTAAAATTAGCGAAGGGATTTCACTTAATCGCAGTTCAGCAAAGCCAAGACCATGAAGCAGGACTGAGCCAAAAAATGCTAATAATGAAACAGACAAGCACATGCAAAGCACATAGATTGAACATGATCTTGGAATACGTAGAAGAATGATAGTATAACACCTGGTTAATTCTTGCTTGGAATTGATCGTTTGAGCAATTACAGGAATTCAAAAAGTCTGAACCCGATTTTTTTCTGTGTAGGCTATAACTCGGGTTTGCTGCATGATAACGTAGACAAGTTGAATTTTGTCATACCTCATGTTTTGATAACTTTGCTGGAAACTACGAGCACCACTTAAACGGTGCACGATATGCAGTTGTTCCAAAATTAGAGGTAAAACGTGTATTTTGTCCATAAAAAATTACCTTTATTCTCCTACTGTTTAGACAGACACAACGAAGGTGCAGATTTGTCATTCAACAAACAACCCTTTGTTAAATCCAATAGGAACGTGGATAGAAATTCATAGAAACTTATCTGAGTTGAAAATAAGTTACATTGACCTTATGAATATTTAAAATCAATGACAGCATTCATACTTGCTGCAGCCCGATGATCCTATAGGGCGTAAGTTCTACAGCCCATTGGTGTTAGTCAACAATGGGGTTTCCCCTGTAAGCTTCCGTCAGTATGCACCTACAGCCAGCATCATGGAATACATGGAATGGTTCATTAAAGAGCTATAGGGTTAAAGGGGCTCAAGATGATTTTAGAGTCTGCCAAGATAGCTTACCCATATCGCATTGCTTCAATATTGGAGAACACATTTTATGAATGTAGACTTAGTCTGAGATATTACTAATTAAGAAAAACTTTTATACTTTGTAAAATCGACCACATACTTAGAAATAGATTTATCTAGACATTGCTTCCCCAATTTTTTTTACACTTTTCTACACTCTCCTTTTATGGTAACTTGTTAAACAAAGTGTGATGGTTGTTAAAATTTGGTCAGGACTTAACAGATTGTTGCCTGCAGTTGTAGAGATCAAAGACCATATGCGTATGACTTTACAGGCAAATATGTATGGAAGCACAACATACTTGGCTGAGGTAAGCCTGAAACTAGCTTTATACATTTCATTCATTGTTTGTGTTTTATCATGTCGTCAAGTTGGTTGTCAAGTGGATGGTAACGCCAGTGCATAAGGTTGATTGGTATAACTAGTGGGTGGACCTATGCTTTGCATGTTCATTTCGTTTCCCTTTAAGAAAATGACCCCTGCTTATCTGATCCGTGTTTCAACAATGCTACCTGCTCTGAACTTCGTGGGGACATGAGAGGCTTTATGTGCCGTTGCGTGGCTGGCTTTGGGGGAGATTTCTGTGACGAGGGTACGTGAGTCTCTTTTGTTATTAAAAGCCTGCCAGTCATGGTTTTTGGTCCCAGGAGCCACTAAAACATCATTCAGTGGATTTTTTTTTTTTTGTTTGTTTTTGAGTAGGTGTGCTACTGCTATTGTACATGTCTAATCTCACATATTTACCGTGTATCTTGGCATAGTCATAGATTTTACTGAACAAAATTTTTATTCTCAGTAATGACAGCAATCAATGCAAGGATAGGTTGAATATATTATGATAGTAGTTAGTAGGGATAGTTTTAACATTATGATAGTAGTTAGAATGGGAGCATATTAATGGTCTCACAAAGTGGGTGCTAATATGTTAACATGTCCAAATGAATTTGCAATGATTTCTCACATCAAGGGCATGGTAGATAACATCTTGTTGTAGTGTCCGCAGACATGCATGCCCTTCCTGACTGATACCCTGTCACTATTGTAACATTCATGAAAATATCTACAATGTTAGAGAACCAAACAAACAAATTTCATTTAATTGAATTGAGTATTGTGATTGAAAAATAAAAAACAATCAGAAAGGAAGCTGGTAGATCGTTCATCACGAGAGATGCTGTTTAAGACTCAAGTATAAGACTGGTTTCACGTGACATCAAGTCTTTGGCTGACTATTGACCATTACTAAGATGCCGAAACCAAAAGAAAATTATCTTTGCTGGTTGAAAAAAGATCTCTTATTTAGACTAAAATTGAAAACGAATTGAAGCAATTGTACTTGATAAGGGTTTTTAAAGGGTTTCTTGGAAGGGTCACTCGGGTGATTCATTGCTGTTCTAACCTGAGGAAGTCCTGATTAAATGTCATGCAAGTTGCACCAACTGCTCATGAAATTTAAACTGCAGCCTTCACCTCCCCCCTGTGAGTGTAGAACAGAACTTGTAGGTGTGAAATCGTTTGTGGTGAATAACAGAAGTGGGTTGTGTTTCTCCAAGGAGCTTGCGCTTCAAAAAAATTGGATGTGTGTGCTTTATTTAACGGAAGAAAGCAGTTTATTTTCAAAAATTCAGTTTATTAGAGCAGCTTGTTTTTGGCACAGTGCCCTTCCTTTTCCTAACTCATCTCTGTTTAGCTCACACTGTAGAAGATGCCTACTTTCTCTCTTTCTCTCTGTTTGTTCAATTCTGATTTGATTTCCGAATTGTTTGTAGGATACATTCATCACTGTAAGTCATTGTGTTTGGTATTGCACAGCCACCAATGAATTGTATATGATTGGTTTTTCAAATACTATGTTCCGACAACTCTGCTTGCAATGCTTAGAAGCAGGTCTGGACTGCTGAACAGGGAATATCCTTAACATCTATTTACTTGGTCCAAATGTCCCAGAACTGATGTATTGTACGACTGTAGTCCAGTACGTATATGACAATCGGATGAAAGTGTGAATCTTGCAGGGAAAAAGAAGTTGGTGAAATGGAATATGCTCATTGCTATTTGCCTCTGAATTCAGAGCACTTTTTGGCTTAATTACATGGTGGATGCCCATGATTTGTACCTTCTTTAGCTTTAAATAGCGAACTTGATAGCAGTAATCAAACGTTATATGCATGTTAAAAGCTTCATGAAATTTCCTTGCTATAATCGTTTTTTTGTTTTAAAAAGTAAGTCAAAAGAGGTGTGGGTGGGAGAATGTGCTCTGCTCAGTTTTGCTGTAAAGGCCGCACAGTCTAGACCCAGACAGCAAAAATTCTCCTCAGTAAGTGCCCATCTAATACACCTTTCAGTAGGGTTGGGCTATATGCAAAAAATCCATATCGATATATCGCGATAATATCTCCAAAGTATTCGCGATATATCAACATATATCGCCAAAATGGATTAAACTGTTGTAGACAAGGCTAGGTGTGCCTGAAATATGCCTAATAAAATTGTGTATGAAAGTTAAGAACGGTAGAAACTTGTATAATTACATAAACGTATGTGCTTCAGCCGAACTTTTTTTTTTTCTTTATCAAATTTAAAACCAATTCATGTTTATTTTATCGCAAAAAAAGGCAAAAGTTTGCATGATAAGATTGTGGAATATGTAGGGTAAAGAAAGTAGGAATAAAAGACATAGAGACACATGTTTGAACCACATGTTTTATTTTTTTATATCGTCATATCATGATAAGGAGTATTTCATATTGCATATCGCGATAAGGACTTCTGGCAACGATATATTGTATATCTCCCAACCTTACCTTCCAGGCAAAGCTGCAGTAGCTTGCAATTGGTTCAATTGCCAAAGGCTGCATCTTACAGACAACTATGTGTTAGTATTTGTGAACACAAGTGACTGCACAAGTCATCATTGACCAACCAGAGTGATGCTATTGTTTGAATTAATATCAGTCCAGGTGCAGTCACCAATTGTTTTTGGGATGTTATCATATTCCTAAATATGTTAGGGGTGAGATTGTTGGGCCTTTGGAGTATCTTCTATTCCCATTTATACAATACAGCTTATCCATAGTTAAAGCTTCCCAGAAAAGCCACCTATGAACTTTATTCAAACATTGCTCATGATTTATTTTTCAAACCTGTGTGCAACTTGATTGAAGTAAGTCATTTAAAGTGATTATTTCAGCAGTATACTGGTCAACAAAGTATTTTCCTCAAGCTATTATACGGGCATAACCCAACTGAATTTTTTCTACCATATTGTCCTGCATAGAAGCTAGAATACGTGTCTTAACTTTCAGTATTAATTTTGATGTATGGAATAGAACAGCATTGAAAGAGACATAGGTTAAAAATGTGAAATGATAAACTTTTGGAATGCAAACTATGGTTCATTAAGTCATAGTGACATTAATCAGTAAAATAAAACAAAATTATGATTTCTGGTGTATATAAATTCATAAACCAGTCTATCAGCTACACAATGTGCATGAAGTGTATGAACTGGTAGAAGGAGGTATGGAAGTGCTGTTATGATGGCCGGTTTGTTGTGATAAGAACCTAATTGTTCTCCTTAACAGTATTTAGTGTCAGAAATGCTTTAAAAGTGATTTTGTAAATATTACCCTCTTAAATTGCTTTATCAGGCATACTCCAATCTGACAATATGATCCATTTTCCAAACTCGAGGAGACAGTAGCACCTGCGAAAAGCAGAAATATCCCTGAAATAGTATGACACAAATAAGAAGACTAAATGTTTCTTGCAGGCACGGTTCTAGGGACATTATTTTGGAGGGGCTAATTCACGTTTTACCATCTAAGCGGAGCGCCACCATCGGTTGGCGCGTAGCGTTCCAAGAAATTTTTGACAAAAAAGGCCTCCCAGATTGCAGGAAATGGCACTTCTCGAGCCTTGTTAAATTTACCTTTATTTTGAAATCTCGTGTTTCAAAAACTTGCTTTTCCGAGAAATAAAGGTGAATCAGAAAATTTTATCTGGTTAAATTGCTGCAAGATTGGAGAATCGGGGCTCAATTCCTTCACATTCTTTGAAAGGTGTTCTGTCTTTGCACAGTTTGCTTTCAAACTAAGTCCTTCGCTTGGCCTGGGGCTGATGTTATAAAATTTCAAACATTTTGGCTGTCTCAGGCAGCAGAAAATGAACTCTAGTTAAAGACGCATGCACTTTTCCATTTTCATTCGCCCAATTTTGGGGCTGGCAAAATTTTGGGGCTGGCAAAATTTTGGGGCTAAAGCCTTCCCCTCCCTGTAGAACTGCCCCTGATTTCTTGTAAGAACAGTGCCATCCTCCCAAAAAGCAATAATTTTGATTGAGAGAGTGACAATTACTCTGAAGTAATGTAAGAAGTAAATGCTTTATGGAAACTAAAGTGGCACTGGTTAATAGGAGCATGTTGCTCAAACACTTTTCATATGTCCTTGGTGCTCAGTATTTGTGTGCACATAAAGACATTCAGTGTAAGTAACGTATAATGGTCTATGTTATGAATTGTCGTCCTTCAATTAAAACACTCCCCTGTTATGCTTTGACTGTATTGCCTGATCTCCAAAAACCAGCGACTTTAAAACTGCCTGCATTACATTTCCACAAAATTTCTTTTGCTTTTAATTTCTGAGACAATTCTTTGTATCCTTGTCAGCACATAAAGCACCAATCTTGTGAGGTAGGGGAACAAACCTCCAATTTTTAGAAGATAAGGGAAAAAATCAACAGATTCACATGGTGTGTTTAACTGTTAACCTTTATATTGTCTATGCTATCTATTTGTATTTACGCTTATATTTCATCATGTTTTTAGGCACCTTGATCAAATTATTAAGTGCCAAAAATATTTGTGGCAATTAGCAGCAAATACCATTGCATTAATGAAAAGTAGATTTTGAAAGTGTATAATGGTGAAATAAGACAATTTTGACTATTTTCACTCTTTCCAGGTAGAATTATCTTCCAGTTTTGAATTTTTCGGCCAGTTGACATCTACTGGTTAACAAAAATATAAAATGTTTATTTGTCATGATCCTGTCTTCCTCAATGATTCAACATAATGAAAAGTTATTGACCTTAAGTCATTCTCTGCTTTGTTGTACAGACATAGATGAATGCGCCAACATGCCATGTCAGAATAATGCCACCTGCAACAATTTATTGAACATGTATACCTGTGACTGTCCAGATGGTTTTGAGGGTGTTAACTGTGAGAATGGTAAGTCCATGAGGGGTCATCTTGGTGAGAAGGTTGGCAGAATCAGCAGAATACATTATGTATTCCCCGGAGAACCAAGAACAATGAAAAGAAGTTATATGGTGCTTCAATTTTAAGTGTGCAGCCATGATTTTGGTGGTATAAAAATAGAGCTTATGTAATGCAACAGAGCTTCAGAAATATTTTGTTACTTCGGAGGACAAAATATTGATATTGGGATATCAAAGTCTTTTTGAAGGTATTCCTCTACATTTACAATGGCTTACTGTACTTTGAAATAATATGAATTACTTTTCGTTTTTTCACACATACTCATTTTGTTCTAATGCGATGAAACTTTCATTGGTTACTGTTTGCTTTCTTTAATAATATGAGATGAATGTCACAGTTTCAATAAACCTCTTGTTCTGTGGTGATTGGTATTCTCTGTTACATACACTCCCTTTACTGCAATAATTTCTGACTTTATCCACTAACATTGACCTGAACTGAATTGATAAGACTTTTTTTAAATAGCATCATGAAAGAAAAGGTTTGTATTCATCAAAAGGTTTGTGGTGGCTTACGTTGGCATGTTTTTCTTTATTCACTGACCAAGTCTGTACGTTTGGTCTTAAGTGCTGTATGGTAAAAGATATAACAAAGAAGAGATTCAACAATGAAAGAAGTTGCTGTTAAAGGAAGGCATCGCAAAGGAGAATATTGTATCCTCAGAATTGGTAGAAGGAAAATTTTGATGGAAAAGAAGTTCCTCAGCAGGGATTTTATTAAGAATGCTTTGCTAGCATTTTTGTCTAGTGAGCAGTTGAAAGGTTTAAAAGCCTATCAACAACTTAAGGTATGGACAACTTCAAAGAGGAAAGACGAAACATGAATATTTAGACATATATCCATTGAGCAGTTGAAAGGTTTAAAACCCTGTCAACAACTTTAGTTATGGATAACTTCAAAGAGGAAAGATGAAACTTGAATATTTAGACATACTGAGGTAAGGAGATGAATTATTGCATTTCCTTGTAGTATATACCATTATTATCTAATAATATCTATTATTATCTGTGCATTATTTGACACCATAGCCTTTAACACTGATGGAGATTCACCAGGAAAGATGGTACCAGGGACACTTAAATACCGATGACATCCTCAACATATGTCCTTCTGGCACTTGTCAATTAGAGTTGATGACAACATATTTCCCCCTTTCACAACTGGAAAATGAAGAATGATCAATGCATACCCTTTTACTACAAAGCTTGTGTAATACGTTAAAGTTACTCCCCAACAAGGCAGGCCTCTTTCGCAAAAACATGGAAGGTCTCATTACTTTACATTACATGAAACGTGGATATTTGAAATTTCAATGGAAAGTCAATCACAATGTTCAGTTAACTTGTAAGTAATATCATTCATCCTGTAACTGTATGACCAATCATCAATAATAGACTCATTTATTGGGAAAGTGTGGCCTTCATTCAAAATATTACTGAAGGTTATTGCATATATGGAATGTACGGCAACCTAATCTTACTCACTCTTTAGAAGGCTTTAGCTTGTGCTGCTCATTACAATAATTGTGGGACAAATATCCTGTCTAAAAGTTTCATGTCATGCCATTTTCTTCTGGAAAAACCAAAGTGACAATGAGTGAGTATTATTTTCTTGAATAGCTACAGACCCATGTCTCTCAGATCCTTGCCAAAATGGAGCTACCTGTAACACTTTCGGGGATGTTTACAACTGCACTTGCCCAGATGGATTTGAGGGAATCAACTGTGACATGGGTAAGTATATAAGCAGTGCGACCAGTCTGGGAGTTTCTTCTGTTTGGGGGAAACCACATTAGTTCTCCCGAATGGGGGAAAACTGATGCAACACATTGTTTAGGCTTGCTAGCCTAACAAGGGTTTAGGTAACTCAAAACATGTATTTACTCAAAAAAGGTGTGGTGAACTACCAATTAGGACGTGACCTTTTGGTAGCTATAAATATACACCTACCGAACATTCATTTAATTTAGACTAAGACTGAAAATTTTGCAAGGGAGTGTAAAGCTCATAAGCCATCGACAATGTACACCAGAATGAATAGAATTTGGGTAAAATAGACAAAATGGCGTCACCATTGACCAAGACCAATATTTCATGCAATCGGAGGAAAGGAAGATTTTCTCAAAAGGGGAATCTCCAAAAAGGCAACAAAGACGCCATAATTTTTCAACATTGGTAGCCTAACTGGAAAATAGGGTCGTTTTTTCCCAATCACACACCTGTTTATCTCAACTTATTGGGTAATCATTTTAACTTGGGAATGTGTTAAATGTAATGTTGCAAATCTTAATCTTAAAGAGGGATTTGCATCACCCCAAGTATGACTATTTTTTAAAGCAAAAGTCTGAGTTGGTAACTACTCTTTGATTGACATCAAAATTCAAAAGATGCAGAGCAGCTCATATTACACAGAATACACAGAGAGTGTTTTGGTTACACTTTAGGGCCTTGTATACTCACCAGGGTATGGACTTAAGCAGTAAACTATGTTTGTGTCTGCACAAAGAAGAAGCTAAAGACAGTTATGGGCAGGGCTAGAACTAACTTAGTGGGGAGAATTTTTACTGTGTGAGATGAAAAGGTTTCCTCTTTAACTAGGCCTAGTATTATCTACAGTTAACTGTGTATATTAATTTTGTTAAAATTCTTGTCGTTACATGGGAATTCTTAAAGTTTGAATGAGGTATTTACTTCAAAAGCTTCACGTTTAAATAGTAAGTTGCCACTATCTTAGCTTGCACATATTTACCCTATGAATTGTCGACCCTGACCCCTCTCCGTCCAATGCACCCAAAGAGTTAACAAAAACGCTATGGCAGACCTGCATGGTGCATCATTAATGTGCACTGACGTAGTTGTTTCATCGATTTATTTAAAAGGGGAAAAAATGGTATTTTCAGTTTTGGCTTCATCCCACCCTGCAAATGTTGTATGATATGGGCTTTTTTCCTCAGCACTATGTGGTAGGGTTTCCACTTTTAAACTGGCTACTTGGAAGAAAATTTTCTGATTTTGAAGGAGTGTAAGGAACTCTAGACGATTAAAACTTCCAAGATTTACGAAAATGTTAATGCATGGAAAAATGAAAGGAATTTGACCAAATTCTTAACTAGACAGTTTTGTACTTGCAGACTAGTACATATCAAAGCCATTGAGTTATGGAACTGTCTGTATAAATTGAAGAAGTGATGAATACTTCTTTAATGAAGACATTGAAAATCTGACCTGTCTACCTGGTGCATTTGTCCATAGACATCAGTCACAGTGGGAAAAAATCGGCAAAACGGGAAGCTCCTTGCCGGGAAATTTTGCGACTTGCGGGAAATCCCGCTGAGTCAAAAGAAAAAAAAAATTATTACCATATGAGGAACTGGGATGATTATAAAACCAATGTGAAGAAAAATAATTGATCACTACTCTGAAACCTTTAAGAAATAAACATTTTAATTTACCAGCTTACCAGGAGGCTTGTTTAATGTGTTATTCTTTTATTTTTAACTGAATCCCTTGGTCATGCTTTCGCGGCCTTCAATAAGCGGCCGCGCACCTCTGACGAAGCTCACATTCACTTAGTGTATGCACAGCTTATGCTCTGCAGACTACAGGAAGTGAAATGTTTCGGATACTCACATCAACAGCGTGAGCAAGACATGTGGGTGAGAGCCCTGTACTGCATTCCTCAAATCACACCTCAAAAAGGGAAGGAAGTAGTGTTTTCAACTGGTAGGAAATTTGTAGCCGGAACGGATTACCTGTTGGGTACCCAACGGTAACCTTGCAACATCTGACTTCAGTAAATTGTATAGCCTGCACGTACGATTTGAGACTCGACCCTTTGGCCCCTCTTCTCTTCTCTGTCTCAGTCAGATAGGATCGATCTTATAAAAACTATACATCACAACACTTTATTAAATTTACTTCATTTGTGCCATTGGTTCTCAACATGGTGAGTTTGAAAATTAGACGAGAATATTTAATTTGACCGTCTACTTTAGCGCCATTATTGTGATGTGCAATATCAATCAGACACATTTTAAACAAGTCCTAATGTGACTTTGTGTCCAGTGTGCCGTAACGTGCATTGTAACAAAAAATAACGTTAAGTTTGTCACTGCAACTTCTGCACTGTTAACTAGCTCAACCATATGTTCAAATTTCTTGCAAACTGCTTTCTTGTTACTCCTTATCAAAATCCACTACCTATTGTACACACTGATCCTTTGTGATGATTACAGTAAAAATCTTTTTGATGCATCTCCTGGGCCGAGATTTTACCCGTACAGTACCATTAACTATGTACGGTACGATACGGCAGACAATGTGCATGTTGTTATCACATACAAACATTCATTCGTTGCCTGTGTGCCCTTTTCGATGTGTTGTTCCAAAGCAGTGCACGTTACTTTGGCATGCTCCACTTTACATATGGGGGATATGCAAAAAATGGGAAAAATATTTTGCTCTTTTTTGCCATATATTTGGAAACTTTGGATGCAAAAAAATTTGCAAATAGTTTGAATAGCACTGAAAAATTATGAGCAACATAAAGATAGGAATCATTTTAGTATTTAAGGTAGTAACAGGATAGACAGGACAGGATATAGGAATGTTTCTGTGCACACAGCCCTATATTACCATTGGAAGAATGTGTACGATGCTAGAGCTGATGAAGTGAATTTTGTTTCCAAAAAAGCATTTCCACCAAAAATTCCTAAGAGATTGATTTGAGACAAAAGAATATTTTTTTGGTTGGAATATGTGCAAAGCTTATGTAGACATAACTGTTTTTCCAAACTTACCTCTGCATGTCATCTTAAAGTAAGTGATATGTATGAAATCTAGTAACATAAAAGTCAAGCCAATTGACTTATCGATCTGGGTATGTATTTTATGGTAAGGGTATATTTCCAGCACTTTCTTTCACATTTCTTCTCGGCCTTTGAATCTGAACGTTTCCGAGTTGTTGGACAGCAGTCGAGTGGAAGTACTCAAGGCTGTAATTTACAGAAATCACCTACGTAACTGTCATACGATTTTCTACACTTAGGTTAGTTACCGTGTTAGTTTCTTAACTTATGACCATTTTGGAGTGCACAGTCTGTGTAGCGGGTCCCGATCATATAATCCCCATACCAAGAAAGTGTTACTACAATGCAGTGTTTTACAAGATCTGTATTTGTTCCCCAGGCCTAAAAAAGTAACTCCTACAATCAAAGCTGTTGGCTTCGATTAATTATGGAAACCGGTAGTAAATTTGTAACATATGCAATGAAAATATGATTAAATTTTATACATGGTGTTTGGGATATTGCCCCCTGTTGTGTACCAAAATTTTACCATCATGGGTTTTAGCCTATGGGAGTATCGATCAGAATGCAAAAGTGACGGTAATTTTGATGTAAACTTTAAAACTTTGGTTAGTTAATAGTTAGTTAGATGAGGTTTTACGGCTCAGTTTCTAACCAATTGGTTTAAGTTGGGCAGGCCATGGCCTTTTTTCCAGTTGTGGCTCACTGGCTTATTTTCCCTACTCCATTACTTATGCTGAGCACTAAGCACAATGGCAGTTTTAAAATTTGGACATGCTTTGTGTGGAGCAAAGTGGTGACCCTAGATCACTGCAACAGAAACTGAGTTGTAAATCTTATAGGTTAAAGGAAATTCAACAACATGCGAGGAAATTTTAAGATTTACTACAAGAAATTAGATTTTAAAATTGCAGAAGTGCGCGCTGCTGTGTATATCTTAATAAAGAGAATTTTAAACTTTGGGATGGACTCTGGTATAACTGATCCTTGCCGCGTCAGACAGTCTATTTGTAGAAGTGTAAACAGCGAGGGACATATCAACTTTGAATCAGAGAGGTAGCGTATTAATGCAATTTGAAAGTAATTTATCTAGACTGTTTTTGAAAAATGGGATTTACAGTATTAAGTGATGAAAAATTTTGACATTTTCTTGTTGGGAGTTGCACTCTTGCACTTGTGGATTTAATTGTGATAGAATTCATGTCTTTCTATTGCTGTTGCAGCAGTTATTCCGTGTGAAAGTGATCCGTGCCTGAACAACGCAACATGCTTCAACCTCCAAACGGGCTTTGGATTCTTTTGCCTGTGTCCCCCGGGTCTAACAGGAACACAGTGTCAAGCTGGTAAGGATAATGTGCAGTAAGGGAGGTGATTTGAAATATAGTTTGATCACTCCCTTACCCCAAAATTGAAAAATCAGCAACACTGATCAGGACATGTAGTTGCTGTTAGTTTTGAATATGTACACAAGGATGGTGATGTGCTTCTTTACCAAATCTGTTCTTCTATTAATTGATGTTCAAGTGCAAGTTACAGTTGTGATGGATCGCTACCTACTGACAATTGTGCAAAAAGGCTAAATTCAGTGGTTGCACAATTAGCTGAGTTTGTTGGTTATTGCATAATTGTTAGGGTGTGCTAAAGCAGTGGTTCGCAAACTTAGTCAGCTCAACATCCGGCCCCTTCATCAAATGGAGTGAGGTAAATGTCCCATTTAAATACATAGTATTACCATGAATTATTCAAAGGGTCCACATAACGTCATGTGGGCCGGCTCCTTAGTCGTACAAAAGCAGTGTGGCTCTTCCTTTTGAGACAGTGCATCTTAAAGACATGCTTTAAGAAGGAATGGTGCCTTGATCTTAGTAAGGGTGGTGAAACATGTTTTTTAAGTGGGACTAGATGCCGGGCTCCATGGGAGTGTGATCCGTTTTGAGATGTAGGAACAACTTCCATGTGGGGACCAGTGGACAGAACCTCAGGAAGCTCTGGGATACTTAGTTTCGATGATAAGAGAAACCTATGCATTCATGGTGGCGTGTGTGTATGTCTGTGTGTGCATGTGTGTGTGCATGTGTGTAGGTTTAGTGCTCCCACCAAGTATCATCAATCCTGTATAATGGATCTTTTTGCTGATGACTGTGCACTAGTTGTAGCCCACAGCCATAACAGAATCCAAGAGATTACCAGCTGCTTTGATACAGCATGCAAAAACTTTGGTCTTACAGGACCGCGTGTTTGGTCTAGTAGTTAGAGCATCTGCCTCTCACGCGGGAGGCCCGGGTTTGATTCCCAGGTCGAGTCATACCAAAGACTTTAAAAATGGAACCTTCTGCCCTTGTGCCTGATGCTCCGCATAAGCAATGGAGTAAGGGAAAACAAGCCAGTGAGCCACAACTGGAAAAAAGGCTGTGGCCGGCTCGACTTGAATCAATTGGTTGTAAACTGGGCCGTTAAACCTCATCTAACTGATCATAACTAACTTACAGGTTAGTGTTATGAACTTCCTTTGATGGTAAATGCACACAGAAATAAGTGGAAGGGTGGTTGCGTAGCCATGATTCCACTCAGATGACCAAGGATACAGCTAGGTGCACCATCATCGATGGGACAACCAGGAGACACCAAAGCCACGGGTTTGGAGGGGGACCTTCCCTTGCAGTAGCTAGAATAGCTAGATGACCATTGCCGTCGTCACAGCACTAACCATAACACTAATGTGTGTGTATATGCGTGTTTGTGACACTTTGCTTGTTAACACGGTATCTCAAGAAGGGAAACTCTGACAGTTCTCAAACTTGATACATAGATGCCCCATATTGAGAAGAAGAACCCTATTGTTTTTGGTGGGGTCAAAGGTCATCTGGGGTTACTGGGGTCAAACTCTGAAAACCTTTTTAACTCAATATCTTGAGGTAGGAAGCTTGGATTGATTTCATACTTAGTATTTAGATGCCTTATGGTGAGACGAAGATGCCTTATGGTGAGACGAAGAACCCATTTTTTGGGCAGGGGTCAAAGGACATCTGGGGTCACTGGGGTCAAAGGTCATCTGGGGTCACCGGGGTCAAACTCTGAAAACCTTGTTAACACAAATCTTGAGGTATGAAGCTTGGATTGATTTCATACTTAGTATGTAGACGTGTTATGGTAATAGGGAGAATCCTATTGTTTTTGTTAGGGGTCAAAGGTCATCTGGGGTCACCAGGGTCAAACTCTGAAAACCTTGTTAACACGATATCTCAAGGTAGGAAGCTTGGATTGATTTCATACTTAGTATGTAAATGCTTTATGGTGAGAGGGAGAACCCTTATGTTTTTGGTGGGGTTGAAGGTCATTTGGAGTCACCAGGGGTCAAACTCTGGAAAACCTTGTTTACACAATATCTCGATGTATGAAGCTTGGATTGATTTCTTGCTCACCCCTCTACAAATTTGTCACTGGTCTGCATGCGTGCGAATTCAGATGGGTGCGCGAATTGCAAACGGATCGCGTGCG
>WURT03656203.1:7157-21498 GCA_009936505.3 Holothuria glaberrima
GGGGTCCAACAACCCGGAGCCCCTTAAGGGAGCGACAGGGTACCGAAAGGGCTCGAAATTTTGAAAGAGAAACATTTGAAAAAAGGAAAGTTAGAAAATTTCGGTTTCTGCGGAAGAATTTACCCCTCCTCATCCCAGACTATTCCAATTTTCCCAACTGAGGTAACCCTCTTAAAACTCTCTTGAGCATCTTAATGCAGTAACCAGGCGCGGTTCTAGGGACAATTTTTTTGGGGGGGGGGGAGGGGGAGGCTATGTTGCCATTAATCCTGTTGAAACCGGTTAAAGAGAAGGACCGTAGCGATAAATTCTGACATAGGGGGCACCGGTACCGCAAAGGTGGGCACCGAAGAAGACTATGTTTGGGAGAAAGCCTAGTTTGTGCTAGAAAAGTTCACAGACACTTTTGTTATCTTCACAAGTGATACAGCATGGACTGTAAGGTTTGCGCAGAAAAATTTGGGGGTATATTTCATTGCCCAAAAGAAATACTGCATGCAGGCTCAGCCAGGGATGGTGCTTGGATTTGTCGACGTGGAGGCCAAGCATCCTGGCTAGGGGCTAGCTATTCTTACCCCGACAGATGCAGTGGCTCACCGAAAGGATGCCGAACTCGAAATAAAAGCGCGCCGAAAAAAATTGGGTTATATTGAAAGAGATTTCGTGTTGTTTTCATTAAGAAAAGTTTAAAAAAAAACTGGATTTTACTGAAGAATCTGCCATATAGTTAAGAGAAAACCAAGAAATTTGATGGGGCGACTGCACAGTCGTCGTAGGGGATTACATTCTTTATCTTACCAATTTAGACTCCCAGCCGAAATTGATTTTTTTTCTTTTTCAAAATGTACCTGCCACGATGGTGAGGCTGAGGAAAGAATCTTCCAATAGAAAGGAAAAACAGGTTAGAACTTCGCAACGATACATTTTCGAGTTTCTCTAGAATCACGACTACACGCAAGAACAATATATTTGCGAAACCTTTAACGTTGAATAAATCGAATAATTTTTGCAATGGTGAGTGTTACTGTTAGATAGAACTGAAGTTATTGAAAGAATTGTTAGAGAACTTACTGCATACGGGCCTGATAAAGAGTCATTTGGAATACTTTCTGAGCATATCTATGTCTTCACCACTTCTAGCCTATATAAAATTTTGCGAAAGTTTTTGGGGTTGGGGATAAGAAAAAGTTTGGGGAGGGAGACTAAAGCCCCCCTCAATAGCCCAGCGTAGAATCGCCCCTGATACAAACCTAGTTTATTGCTTCTGGTCATATCCTGGTGGGTCATACAAGGCCATAATATGTAATCTGAACATCCCGTGCATGATTGTAATGTAAGCTGCTCTTCATTTAAGGACTTAAATGTATTCACCAATTGAGAATTTCTTTCCAATCAAAAATGCACTTGGTGTAATGAGTGTCATTCTTTAAGAGCGAAAACAAGACGCCGGACGACTGGTCGCTTGGGAGGGGGGGTATCCTCCCAACACCCCTGGACTCACATTGAGACACTTAGCGTTTCTTGCAAAATATGTTTGCCATGATGTGTCTGAATTAAGAATCTTCCAAATGATAAGAACATGAGGATAGAACTCATAGATTCAAATTTGTGTTTCTCCAGAATCACGCCTACTTTTACCTTTATAAAGCCCACATATCTGAAACGGATGTTCAAGCAAACTATAACTGAAGACGGAAGAGCGCGAAGATTATGGAAAGCAAAATACGTTCATTGTATAAAGGCCTTTCGGGATCATTTTATG
Source organism: Holothuria glaberrima (assembly GCA_009936505.3). Lineage (NCBI taxonomy): Eukaryota > Metazoa > Echinodermata > Holothuroidea > Aspidochirotida > Holothuriidae > Holothuria > Holothuria glaberrima. The sequence goes on from WURT03656203.1 coordinate 8,920, forward strand.
TTCAAAACATAGCTTGAAGTCATACCGTGTTAAAGGTGGCCCGGTATCATACCGGGCCACCTTTAACAGGAAGTAAAATTTTATTTTCGACCGATTCTCCATATAGGGGCAGAGTGATCCGCACGGGGCACGACCCGCCAGGCTACGGGTCTGAATGTTACCTTATTTAGATCAATAGTACTCGCTGTTGCATGAAGCCACCTCCTGGTTGCGGAAGTGACCACCGTTTGCTTGGAGGGTGCTAAAATTTCTAAAGCTGACAATAATAGAGGGTAGATTAAGGTGGGACCCAAGGTATAATTAGGTCGGAGGGGATGAGCCTATTTTTGAGAATCATGTCATGATGGTTTGTTTGTGATATGCGCAATGCTGGAGTTAACCTTAGGTCCATGAAATGTGTGATAAAGGCACTTCTGAGCTTGCCTGCCTGGCGGATCTGTATTGCTTCTGCACCCACACCGACTGCACTCGCAATACCAACCAGTATGTGGGCCCTATGTGAAGAGACCTACATATTCAACAACTGCTGTGAAGGTAACTCCTGAGCATGCTATGGGGGCACGATGGACCAGTTGGCCTTGTGAGTAAAGTATTGCCACTTTATTTCAAAATGGTGGTTGCCATGGAAACAATGAGAACAATATCATATGGTCGTTGTTTCTAGGAATACTTCCTCACTGCTTACTGCAACACTATGGTATGTTTATCATCAAATTGGTTTGAACAATCCATCGACATGTACATGTAACAAAATTATTACATTTGAAATTTCTCCACATTCTCTTTTTTGTTTATTGTTCTTTTCATTTTACAGAGACAAACAGAAGAAATGAAGTAATATTTAAATACTAGCTGAGTCTAGAGACACTGTCATCTCTAACAAATCAAGGTGAAGCTAGTGAAATGAAAAGTGTAGTTAAAAACTTTACAATCCATCAAGGCTGGAATTTCTTAGTTGAATTATATATATCACTAAGTGTCTATCAAAAGCTTTTTGGGCAACCTTACAAGCCTTCAATTGGCCCTGAATATCAAACACAACTACTGTACAACAAGCACCAGATCTCAGATGGACGGCTTGAAACTTTTGGAATGCATTAAATAATCATTTAAATTTAATGTATAACTGGAAAGGCATGTTAGGAGTACACTGTATTTTACGTATTGATATATAAAAATCCAAATTATAGCATATTCTTATACCCATTTCATGTTAATTAGATGAACAAAATATTACTAAAACATAGTAATAAGAGCTTATTGTTTGGATGGAAAACAAGGATTTACACTGAATAGCTTAAAAAGTTTGGTCACATTCTTCAATAACTGACTTTTATTGGGTGGATTCCTTCAGCACCATTTAATACTGACATATTTATGATCAACCTAGCCAACAAATTGTGTCAAAGAGTATACTACATTACACTTATCTTACCCTTATTCTTGTCAGTCACTGGCACTTCATAGACTAAGAAATGAACCAATTAAAGAACGAAATCTTTTACACAAAAAAGTAATATTCTGATATTTGATAAAACCAAACTGTGAAAACTAGTACTACCCATGATAAATCCTTAACACAAAGTTTTTATACATGAGCACTATACAATTGGTTGACTTATTTTACACAGCTTGCACCATGCTACTTGTACAAACATCATTCTATTTACACAAATTCTCCAGCAGGTGTGAATCTGTACCATTTTGTAATATAAATATTATAAAAAAAAGCAAACAGTGACAGAGGTAATCCAAGTTTAATGTGTTCATGGGACTTCCGTGAAGTTCATTCTCAACTGTTGACTAATTTTTATGTAGGGATATAAACACTACAAGGCAGAGCTTAAACTGTACCATTGTTCTTTAATCTTTCCTCTTATAATGAGTAAGTAAATTTAACTTGACCAATGTGTGAAACTTAAGTGAGGGGTTTCACATAGCAATCTTAAATCCCACTGACTTTTTGCAAAACTTAAATGACTTCCTTTAGTTAATCTTTTGTAGAAAATTTATGATTTTCTTTTGTTGATATTCACACACACATTACTTAATTGTGCAGGTCTGTATGCTTATTGAAATGGAATTCCTGCTAAATTTGGCAGGCCTTAGTCTTAAATTCAAAAACTCAAAACATACAAAGGGTTTGCAAGTTAAATCACATTTGCAGCTCAAGTTCCAATATTCAAAACCAAAAGATCACTGGAAGTTTGACAATCTTCCCTTCCCTTTTAATCTCATATTCTTTTGTACAATTTCTTAGTCGACATACTTACCTCAAATGTAGAGGTCTTCAATCAAGATTTGAATTTCTACAGTTCCCTTCACAGATAATGCATTTTCAGTTCTGTTTATGAAGTATCTTTTAAAAACTTCTTCTCATAAAGACTATGTTGTAACATTTATTCAAGTTCAGAGCTATTCAGTTTGCCAACACGTCTGACTGGCCCCTTTTGTAAACGTTCACATATGACATCAAGTGAGACTGGTGATGCCTGATTCAGCTTGTCTACTTCAGTATCATATGCTACTGTCAAGTAGAACATGATGTTTGCTTTGTCAATTTCTGCATCAATCACAGCTATGGCCATCCTCAATTCTGGTACTGGGACATCTCTGTGAAGAAGAAGAAATAAACAATAAGCAAATACAAAAAACAAACAAACAAAAGACCAAAGAACGACAAACTACAAAAAGGAGCCTCAAAACAAACACTAATAGACCACATGTGACTTTACAAACACCAGTCTACATGTTACCATTTCTGATTGTGGACTTCTTGCCAAACCTGCTGGAATCCTGTAAAGAAACTACTTTCATGGAGTTTTCACTCCTTTTTAATTAATTACCCTTTATAACCCACCCATATGACATACAAAAAAAAAAATTCTTAGGAAAACATTCAATTTGTAAACTTCCCTACAAACTTTTTTCAAGCATAGGAAATCAGGCTCTGACATTTTTTGTGGCACAACAGAGGGCATCAATTTTAAAATTTGACAGAACTTAAAGACCTTTCTTCGATTCATTAAAATGCTTTAAAGCCAATAGAGTAAATGTTTGATTGCATATTTCATCTCAGTTTGGCTTGTCACAAGTGCTCATTACAAAACAACTTTACAAATATAACACAAATGAATCATCAAAACACTGAATAGTATTCCTTTGTAGGACAAACAATGCCAAGTAGTATATATCTAAAATAACAAAGCATTTCACAACACATGCTAGCCAAAATACTGCACGAGGAAATATCTGCCTAGTTTTGTGCACACACAACTTAGATTTATCATTTCTTAGTGATCAAAATTTAAGCCATATAAAACCACCATAATTTTAAATTTGAACATCAAATTATTCCATGCCAATTATTGCAAAATGTTCTAAAACACAACAGAACACATAACATGAATACTGTCCTTGATGCTACCAACACATTTCTGTAACAGTGCTGTCAGACTCAGTCTTTTTATGATAATTTCTGACAATAAATGCCCACATAGAAAAGAAAGGTAACCAAAGCTAACTAACTCCATGTGGACATGGAGTTGGGACATAGAGCAGTGTTGAGATGGATCTCAACACTACACCTCTCTGGAACAACCTCATCATATGCGGTCAGATACTTGATACAAACACCAGAAAATATCACTACTACCCCAAAACCATACTGTCATTATTCTTATTACATGTGCTTAAATGAATGTGTACTGAAATAACAGCAGGGTATGTGCATATGAAATATATGACAACAAAATCTAGCCTACATTTTCATGAAAGCATGGTTAAACAAGAGAGTACAGAAGCAAACGGTATTAGGCCTAGCAGTAAGATGAGGCAAAATGTACTTCCTAGATATTTATAACATGCTAACCAATGTGCACACAAAGTTGTAAAGAGACTTCCATTCATGCAATCATCTTGTGTTATTAAGGCCTATTTACACAGTGTGATTTTTGCTTGCATCTGTCACATGCGTCGGATGCATGAGTCTAAAACGCACCGTGTAAACTGTACCTGCAATATGATTTTATGACCCTTGTGATGTCGCATGCACCAAGACGCATGTTCTTATTCCATGCGACATTGCAAGCAAGACGCAACTATGACCAATCAAGAAGGTGAGAATAAACCACATGTCCAATGCAGACTAACAAATGCCGAACAACACTGCAAGGAAGAACACAAAGTTTCATCATGGCATTTCGTGCATTTTAGAATCATGGGAACAAAAACCGCATCGTAAAAATAGGCCTTTACAACATGTGTGAGTTGTTGCAAAGCTACACTTCAAATGTTGCCTAATATAAAATAGTCATAATACAAAATACTCCCAGATAAAACGTGTAGCAGCCCCTGACAAGTCAAATGTCAATCTTTGAAGAAAGTTTCCTATTTTAGTCATGATAACTTTGTCACAGATACATCAGTAACAAAATTCATTATTGTATATTATTATATTGTTGCAATCTCTTTCAAAAATCAAACAAGCCCAATTTTTAAACCTTCTAACTTATAAAGCTTAAGCCTTACACCCTTAGTATGCTGCAGGGCATCTACAAAAGGCCATCTAGCAACTCAAAACTCAATCCCAGAATACATTAAAACATGTCAATACTTAATGGCTTTTCCACTGAAATGTTAAGCCATTTCATTTGCTTTTTTTCATGGAATGATTCAAAGAATATTGCACAAAGTAATCTTTTGCAACAGAGGTAAAACCTAAGACATTAATTGGAAGTTTTAAGATAAAGGAGACTAGCAATTCCTACTGACACAAAAATGTGATAGATGTAGAGGAATCCTCATTATATTTTAAACTGGTCAAAGAAAACAAAAATGAATACTGAATGGCAACTGAGCACTCTTTGCATAATGTATCCCTTTAAACTTGGATATGCATTTATACTGTACAAGCCAAGAATCTAATGTTATACATTAAACCAAGGAGTTAAAAGCATGGTGGCTTTATGAGAAATGCAGATGAAATGTAATTTGCATTAATATTTATAACCAAAAGATTTAGGTAATGATGTTTGCATGACATTAAGTCTAAGATAAAGTGTTCATATAACATGAGATTGGCATAATTTAAAAGAACTGATGCAAGCTACTACTTTAATACCAAGTTTATATGATGTGGATATTTTAATTATTTTAATATGTGTTAAATATGGCATCGAGGGCAGACTGCGTTCCTCTTTTAATATCATGAACACTTTTGTGATGTATTTACCCAGGCTCCCAACATTTTGGGTGATGTTACCCAGGCTCCATGAAATACCTTAGTTTGAGTGATGTAAGCACTATTGCAAAATTAAATTATGATGAAACCCTTCTTTTATGTCAAAAACTCAGATTTGTATAGTCAAACTTCAAATAATAATTTCTAACATTTGGTAATTGAAAATAATCAAATGAAGAGATCATACATGTGGTAAAACTAGCTACTACAATGAGATGTGATATTAACCTTCTAAGTGCTTACCTCAAAGTCAAGCTATACCACCTAATCAAGTCAATCAATTGAAACATTCATTAAAGTTTGCAAGATCACAATTACACCATCTTTTAATGAATGATAACAGCATTAACATTTTCCTTTAAAAATAAACTTTTAACATGAATTTCAATGCTGCTCAGGACAGAGTATTAATTTCAATTTTCTGCTAAACGTAGAAAACTATGTAACTTGTACAACAGAGAGAAGGTAACTTAGAGGAAAAAATTATGATTAATGAGTGAATAAATAAACTTGACTGTACTTTTGTTATGAAATATTTAAAACCAATAATAATTGACATAGTATGAGATCAAATCTGTAAAGTTAAAAGGGGTAATCATTTCCATAAATAAATGAATCACAGAATCAAAACACATAGTAGTGGATCCCTTTGTCACCAACTTTAAATGTACTGACATTTATTGACAATCCTAAAAGGACACCAGAATTGATTAAAGGATTAATGAATCAACTTAAAAATACTGTATTGTATTAATTCTAATAAATAAAGATTGAAGTTGTATGCAACCACAACAATGTGACTAACAATTTGACAAAACAAATGTTATGAATGATGATTCTTTGGTTTTTATTACTTAAATAGCTGTCCAACAACTGCAGATCTATCAACACTTCTGCTATAAGTTGGTGCATATTCTCATTTGGTAAGGGTCTGTCATGCATCCTATGTATTTCCCATTACGCTTTTAAGAGTATGTAAAACAATATCTGAAGGCATTGTCAGTATTGTTTTTGTACTTTAATCCTCTTGGTCAAATCACAAACACAAATTCTAAACGGTAATCAAAACACTACGTATCGGCTGCTTCAACCACTTCATTAAAAGACGGTGACTTTATAGCACTGTTCTCCATTTAAAGGCCATGTTTTGTTTCTTCAAGTTATCCAGCAAATATATCTAACTGGCAAACAACTGTATGCACCCCTCTTGGAAACGCTTTCTTCATTACATCATTTTAATATCAGACTCTGTATTTACTTTGTGAATGCTGCATTCAAAACTTATAAACTTCATTTGTCTTTGTTTGATTGAAATTTCAACCTATTGCACAAGCAAGACTTAAAGCAATGAAACAGGCAAAATCGAGAATGCACAACTTACCCCTTTTCACCAAGCTCTTTTCTAATTTCTTCAACATAATATATTCTCTCCTCTCTGTCCTGAACTCTCAGTTTATTTATAAATGGGCCAGCACTGCCATCTTCATCCTGTGAAAAAAATCAAAGTGAATGATAACTGTAAGAGCAAACAAATACAAAGGGAAACATACACACACCTTGGCTACCTGTCAGATTTTTATCAGCAGCCTACATCACATCAGTTTTTAAAAAATCAAAAATCCACCCATTTGCTGATTTTCACAATAGAGCTATTATTGAAAGAAACTTAAGCAATATAATGGATAAAAAGAGTTGTAATCACACTTTTGAAGTTGTGTAATCACCTCATAGAGCACTTAAGTGTGACAGAAGGTTACTACAGATGGAACCATGCGTTTAGACTTACTGAAAAAAAAATGTGCTAAGATTGAGTTAGTTAAAAGCATAAGATTGCAGATGTAGACTGTTGTACACTTGAGAAACATCTTGGTATATCTCCTTGGTATTTTCTTTGCTAATGATACCTAAACTTTTTTCATTGTTTTGAAGGATGTTTGTACACAAAAGAGTAATGTCTGGGATTCCTACTATTACTGTTACTCTGTACAACAAGTCCAGCAGAAATAGGTATTAAGATGGGTTGTCTGCTGTAGAGGTTTTTGCTATGACATAAGGTAATATTCATACTCTGTACATTTTGATAGCCATACTCTGTAATCTAGTTCCTCAAGAGGAGGTCTGTGGGCCAATTGTATGTGGCCTACAGTGTGCATTACACAGCCCATGAAAGATTGTAGGAATTCAAGTTTTATAAGGACACAAACCATTTTTTCAATGTTCTAGCGAATAAAATTATTATCAAGTATAAACCAAAGTAAAAGGGGTCCTTGGTCCAAGACACTGAGAACTCCTGCTCTGTTTGTTAAAAGTCCCCAATTCCCCCCCCCCCCAAAAAGTTAATTTTTTATTTATTACAAGACTATGCACAAAAGCCTACTATTAGTAACATCTAACCACAGAGGATAAATACAAGTACTAACCTCAGTAAAAAGTTCTTTATAATCAATCTTCTCAGTTTCCTGCAAGGTTAATTCCTCTGTCACAGCTGTCATCAAAGCCTCTATACTATCATCGTCTTTGATGGGGAAAAATTCCCTTATAACTTCCTTAAAGATTTCTTTGGTTAGTTTGCCCTGTGTGCAGTCAAAGAAGATGTTTCTATAGAAATCAGCCTCACACTTAAAGAGTTAGTACAAAAGGTAAACTTGTAACTCCAATATTAAAAGCTTTCAAAATTTAAACTTAAAAAGATAAAACTTCATACGATTTAGAAAAAAAAGTGAGAGGGAATTACAATTAGTTCCATAACACTCTAAGTTCATATTGTCAACAACAGCTAGGCTGCATACTGAATGATTGTTTCAATTCCTATTCATTTTAGATCCTGTAACAGCCTGAATGACTTGTAAATCACACAAACAGAATATCACTTATGTGAAAAAGTTTATTGTGGCTACAAAAAAGTACTTGTGAAATTCAGACCTCTACTATGACACTGCTGCCACTGCTACAACATTCTAGAGTGTTTGACTAGAGTTGCTGACTTGGACTTTAGTCCAATTTGAGTCACACATTTCTTGACTTGCAACTTATTTGAATAAAAGTTATGTTCAAGGCCTACCACCTTGTCTACATCTTAAGACTGTATCTAGGATCTGTTATCTGGTTTATAGGCTTATTATACTTTTTATTTAAATATTATGACTTATGAATTGAACTGATTTGAACAAAAGTGAGTAGTGACTCAACTTGACTTGAAAGAAAATGACTCAAGACTTGACTTAAAGGAAGCTGACATGAAACTTGACTTGAGAAAAAATGACTTGTTTACAACTCTGTAACAATCCAACTAAGTTCACTTCAATGCAATTCAACTGCTTTGCTTTAGCTCTTGTAAGATTATTATTGTACACAAACATGCACAGCTGTACTAGCTGCATGTTTTAACATGACAAAATGGGAACAGACTATATGTCCAGCACCCGCAAATTAAGAAAAGACAAATTTGGCTAAGTGGAAGTGAGTCTGGTCAGACACAGGTATGTGGACCTCAACTCTGATGAAAACAGGTATTTGTCACAGAACTAAAATACCATTTTGTCATTAACAGAATGCCAGTTTACTTTGACCAATTATTTGCTTGTCAGGAGTTGCTAAGAGAGTTTTCCCAGTTTCAAACCAATTATCTATAACTTTTCTAAAGTAGTAGTTTTAAATGTCATACTATGGCCCCTAACATAACATTTAAGTTTTGAGGTAATTTATCCTTAACCTTCTAAGAAAATAGTTATTTAAACCTGGGCAACAACTACATGGGCTACCAACATGACTGCTAGGGAATACATTTTGACTTCATTTTACTGCAAGTGTTGTGAATAGCTGTGCTCCTTTCATGGTTTGACCTCCACCAAAATCAACAGGCTTCTTCTTCTTTAGAAAACGCATCTACATATTAAATGGGACAAGTTTCCATGCTTCCTATCTAACGATATTGTGTCAACAGATGACCTCTGACCTCCACCAAAAACAACAGCCCTTCCTCTTGATGTAATGCATGTATGCATGCTTAGTATGCAGAGTATCCATGCTTCCTATATCGAGATATCACGTTTACAAGATTTTCAGAGTTTGACCTTTTGTGACCTCCACCAAAACAAAGGTGACATTCACATATCAATTATAAGAACTGTTGGAGATTTCCTTTGTGAGATACTGTGTTAACGAGATAAGCATCTCAAACACACACACATGCACATATACATACAGGCATAAACACGTACAATACACACGCCATCACGACTGCAAAGGTTTTTCTTATCATCGAAACCAAAAATGAGTAAGAAATTTTAATACTGTGTTTGGTAAAAAATATTCATGCAATAAGGATGAATACTGTCTATACCTCTGATCCATTTTCTTCATCCTTCTTCTCCAAACTCTCAAAGAGATTTGCCAGTCTTTCCATGAACTGGTGGTAGACCCTTTCATCAAGCTGAAAAATGCAAAATAAAACACAATGATTAGACATGATTACATTAAAAAAGCAGATGGGGTTGAGGGTTTTTTCTTTCATTTTTCATAAAGTTGAAGTACATTATAATTCAAAAATTACAAAACATCTAGCTCAATCCCCTGACAAAGAGCAGACAAATAAACATACTAAAACTAACAAAACATTGACAGTGAATTCAAACCAGTATTCTGGCCATTAACCTAGGAAAAATAATCTTCCATAGACTACACATCATGGGACTGCAACAAAAAGTAGAGATGTGTTTCAAATACTCAAACAACTGCAATAACCCTTGAAAGGACTTGAAAACACCAGTATACGGACATGGGTGTGCCCTCATAAAACGACCTTTGTACATGAATGGTTGGGCTCACAAAACATTCCAGGGTAAGTGTATGCATGTAACCACAGCATACAGAATCATTTTCAGCTGTGACAGCTAAGCACTTCTGTCCGATATTTTAAGCAGGTTTGCTTGAAAAATATAATTTACCCCAAAATAACCAAACAATCTCCCACAATAGGATGACAGGGGCTTGTGGATTGCCCCATCCCCTATGACTTGTTCACATATGTGTGTTCAGATGGATTTCTTCGGGCCAGTCTAGAGCCACTAGGGTGGGCAATGGTACCGATTCAATGAGCTGTCATTTATTCCAGAATAATGCTTTCAAAAAAGCACTGGTAGTGTTTTCATGGATAGTTATCATTTTCAAGCATTCATAACTCATTTAAAACCACAACACCACTAGAAGGTTTAAACACAAAGTAAAAATATTTGCCATCAATGGAGGCTTCCTCCCTTGATCCTTAATCCTAAGTAAATCATTTAAAGGAATAAAGTTAATTACATAGCAAAAGACTAAGCAGTGTAACCCAAATACTCATACCTCCCCAGTCAAAATGGAATAAAACATCTTAAGGTGATCATCTTCCTCATTTTGTTCACAGATTTCAACTAGGTTGTAAGTCCATTCAAAAGCAGCCCTCTGTTCTCCATATTTTTGTTGCATAAACTGAAGAAAAAATGTGTCCACACTTTCCAGACTTCCATCCGTTTTCTATGGATTAAGAACAAAGATATTAGTTTCAAATATGTACCAACAAGTAGCACTACTACAGCTTGATAAGACCCTTTGTTTCACATTCTGTTGACAAAGCGAAAATGATGCACACACAGGTGATAAATGTTCCACTCATTCTAGCATACCAAGATATACAATACAATAACTGCTTAACAGATGTGGGGACATGAAGCCAAGAGTAGCTGACTTCATTTAACACTGATGGAAGGGAGGATTGATTGGAATTACTTACCGTTCCCAGTAAACACCTTTTTAAAGTTCAATACTGTCAAAGGTCAATATGTAATGGATTTCAATGGTGTTGTTCATCCTCCTGCATAGAAGGCCCTATGTTGTGACGTAACATTTCAAGTCTATGTATCTAGAGTACTTGCAGGCTGTCAGGCCTTTATCTAAATTCATATTGGGGTATCTGTTATTTTTCTAACAGATAAGCCATTTAGGGATACTTCTCTTTCATCTATAGTCTGAAAAAATGCTGTGTTTTCAATATATGGTGAAAGTGAGGGACATTTTTCCTTAGTAAAGTTTTCCCATGAATGCAGGATCGCTCCCATACCCAACCTCTTCTTGTGGTCCATATGTTAATATGCTGTTTCACATGGAAATTTTGTTTTTACTAGTTTCAGATTTTGCATACCTTCTGGTAATTAGTTTCTTGTTGCAATGATCATTACCTCTGTTTGTGCATACATTTTTTTTTTAAGTCTTCAATCAACTTTTGTTGTTTCCAATGGCAATTCAGAGAGCACACATCTTCATGGGCGCTGGTTTGTACTTGCCTTCAAGTACAAACATGTCTAGTTACAGACTAGTTTTTGTTAAATATGAACCACTACTTTTGCAAATAAATTTTTTAATTCATGCAGAATAACTTCCTGGTTTAATTTTAATATGCAATCTTTATATAATGAAATACCACGAAAAATGCAAGGATTAAAACAGACTTGTAAGATTTTAGCTAAGATGTCAAAATAAACATGCAGTCATGACATACTACCTTAAAGTTGTGCAATGTTCAGGATGGTTCTTACCTCAGCATCTTTCTTTCCTTTCTCAGCCCACATCTCTTTGAAGATGATACCAACATCTCTTTTTTCCATTTTTCTCTTTCGAATCTTCCCTTCATACCTAAGATACACTGGCACATCTTCACCAGTGCCCTGTGATAGGAAGAAAAGAGACCCTGCTTTTAATCAAAGTATTTGATACTAGTAAATTGTACTCCATACGTAGGTTATACTCATCATACAGAAGTCTACAAAATAATTTAATCATGGCAAAATAACAGACTTATGCACAAATGAACCAATCCACTTCTTGCATGTTGCCAAAAGCTAGTTTAGATTGATTTTAATGGATTAAGAGATTCTCACTTGCCTGCTTTCTGCCAATACAACAGTGCCATTGTTTATTTTCAGTACACCTTACACATACCCTCTCTGCCAGCACCAATGTTGGTGCCTTTTCAAGAGGCCATAATGAGCTTAAGTAACATATATTTCTAAATATATGTAAGTACAATTTTTAAGGTATAAGGGTACTTTGAAATACATTCCAAATATTTGATTCCATATTTGAGTTACAATGCTGAACTGAAAGGTAACCAACCAGCCCACGTGAAGTTGTAAGCCATAGGCCCTAATTACAATCTCCCACAATCACAGTCAAATTAATGTCAGAAAATCACTACCTTAAGGCCTATATCATGAACTGTAAATAAAACAGGAGTTGTCAAACAGCTATATCATAATCTACTGTCTGGATACTTACCTTTTGTTCCAAGTATTCATAACCTT
>WURT03656203.1:21853-38355 GCA_009936505.3 Holothuria glaberrima
TACTGTCTGGATACTTACCTTTTGTTCCAAGTATTCATAACCTTCACCATCACCCATAATTTACTGTCTGGATACTTACCTTTTGTTCCAAGTATTCATAACCTTCACCATCACCCATAATTTACTGTCTGGATACTTACCTTTTGTTCCAAGTATTCATAACCTTCACCATCACCCATAATTTCCTTCAAAAGAAGTCCAACAAGCTGATCACTTCTCTTTCCCTGTGATATCATGTTCCATCTTTCTTCCCCTCCTTCTAGAACCTTGGCACATCTATCCCAGTCAGGCCTATGAAGCAAAAAATGTTTAACTGTAAGACTGATGCTATATGTAAAGGGTTTCCATCATGGGGGAGGGGGGAGAGAAGTGGATATGTGCCCCCCTCTTTCCAGAAGAAGAGGGTAGAATCCCCCTTTTTCATTTCCATAAAAATTTAATTGTCAATATCTTGGTTTCTTACTTAAGATAAGGACACTTTTGCAGCAATGTTTGAACTAACATAAAAAACTGGCTTTTAAAGCCTTTCAAATTGCACCTGATAGTGACCTTAAAGTGGCATTACCTGTTTAAGAAAGGGAAACACATAACACTGCTTCGGCTAAAGTGTTGGAATAATGTTTAAGCAGTCCATCCGAATAATAAAGATAAGTAAAGATCCCTCACATAAGTAGTTATTCCAAATATTGTTTCAACTATTAAATAATTACAACAAAAACTATGAGAATTGATAATGCGTGCACTGCAATCTTTATTCCATTCAATTCCACTTAAGGCCGAACAAACCAATGGAAGTGCTCTGATATATGAATGTGCAAAAGGCAGCACAACTGAAGATGTCCACGTTTATGCCAGCAAACAGGCACTGAAAACATGATATTCACGCTATAGCCAAACTATGTACCATTTTTACGTGTTTTTTCGCATGATTCTGAAGGCAGTTTAAAAAAAATAACAGCATTTTTTACTATTAACCCAAGAGACTGGCAATCGCTACAATATGTGAGAACTACCTCCGAGGAATAATATTGAACAATCCTTGAATCATTTAAATCCTCGATGACTAACGGTATCAGCTTGGTGTCTGACATCTAAGATGAAGTTACTCTCCGTTGCAAGGTCGAACTTTCTCTGTTACCTTTCCCAGGTAAAATGCACACACTGGTAGTTGCCTTTTTTAAACCAGGGATTTTCTTTTACATGTTGGAAACTCTTAGAGAAACTATCTACAACAATTGGTACAAATTGACTGAGGGAAAAACAAAAAATATCTGTACCTGCTGTGTATATAAAGGCTTTGATGGCTTGCAGAGGTACTGGTAAGAATTTGATTGATTTTGATACCATTAGTGTCCCTTGCTAGTGATCGACATCTACACTTGTGACACATATTTCCTCAATTAGTGCATCGTTGTACATTTTACGTAGAATATTTGATATGTATCTGCATGTACCGCTCGAGGACAAAAACTTGGGATGCCGGAAGTACACAAGTGTACAGGTGTAACTTGTTACCGTTACTAGTGTTAGTAAGCAACTTTCTTCTTGAATAGTGTTAGGGGGTAAAATCTACTAACATGGGTATCACAATGAAAATACATGCTTTTGCTTTAAAAACTCAAGTGTGTTGTGCAGTATACAACCTTCAAAATTACACTATTCCCAGCAAATCATGAATAACCGCAGCAATACAAGTCTATTAAATGTTCAGTTCTTTGGTACATACATCTGTGCGCCTCACTGAATATTCATATATTGTTCTGATAGGTGTGGTTTAAGCTGGCTGTAATTAGAATGCTCTGTTAAAAAAAAGCCTACAGATTTTGACTTTTCTTGCACCGTTTCTTCAAATTTTGCCATTCACACTACCATTTTCAGTTACTACATAAACAGCTTCATCCATTATTAGCATCATTAGTGTATTGACAAAGAAAAACATTAGACCTTATGTATTTCCCTATTCTTGATCAGGTAACATCACTTTAAAGTAAGCTTTTGTCCCCTGAACCCACGTGTAACTTTGGCCAAGGGCAGCATCAATTTGGAAAAAGGGTTTAGCAGTAATAAATCCCCCCTCCCCTCCTTTTTTTGAGTTTCTGGCAGAATCCCTGAATTGTTGCACTTACTAAAAGTGTTTCATTTACACTAAGAGACATGTAAATCTTTCAGTTAGGGTTCAAAATGTTGGAATTCAAACATTTCTGCTTGGTGACCCAAATTTCTACAAAAGTCCACTTGGCAACCCTCCACTAGAGGCAACACTTTGCAACACTTCTTACTGGGGGGCCACCACTGATTTGCCGGGTTAACATGTCAAGGAAAGTTTTGCAAAATATTGGAGGTTGCTGTACCTAACACTTTCCCAAGCCTTGCAAGATACATTTAAAACACTATTCTTACTTTTTTTTGTCTTTTTCTGGGGAAGGAAGGGAAGGGGTGAAAGGGGGAGGATTGGGATCCCCTGAAATATCCACACACCTCAGTGTGAACAACAAGACTTTAAAAAACTTACACTATTAGGGAACAAGTGGCCCCAAATAAACTCAGAACTTTTATATATGTTTTCCTCCAAGAAATCTTGATGGTCACTCACTAGGGTTTCACGGTATACTGGTATTTTTGTAAGTACCAGTGAGTACCAGTACCGATACGGTACGGTACCACCATTGGTATGGTACCAAAGTATCCCCAAGAACCGTACCGACGGTACTGCAAAAATATATTTTGAAAATAATACGACTGAATGAAATATTACTATAATATAAACACCATATTCATTAGATAACTGCCTTGTGTTTTTTATACTTAAATATAAACATAAAACGTTCGTTTGATAATCATTTTCACCATTTCAGTCACAAGTTTCACCAGTCCGAAATGTAAACTTTAACGCTATCCCGCATCATTAACTGAGTACCGCGACTTGCGATGTTCGTTAATCCTACCTCGACTTCTGTGCCATACGCATTGCGGTAATTATGTCTATTCTGCTGTACAGACCATAACATAATGAGCTATGGGATTATTGGGATATCCGTAACTTGCAACGATTGCCTACATAACTCTGACTAAGCCCTGGCATTTTTCCCGCCGATCTTTACCACAGCAGACCTGCCACCCTCCAAATTTGTAAACCTGGAGATTTTCACAAAAAAACCTGGAGAACGGTACCTAAAACCTGGAGATTTACAATTTGTTCTGTAGTACCTCTAAACAGATCTTATACTACAACATCAAACAAAGTAAGCATGGGCGGCGATCCTATATGGGGATGAGGGGGAGATATCCCCCATGGAAGTGGATGAGGGGGATACTGTACACTATATCCCCCCCCCCCAAGAAATTTGGCGCACTTGCAAAGAAATACTAGAATGCTGAAAATTTCACTGTCCAAATTATGATTTCAGGGCCACCAAAACCCAGGAAATCGCATGTGAGGATTTCTTTATTCTCCAAATTTTCCCGGACCGAGGTCCGACCCGCCTTGAAAGCCTTTCTCATGAGAGTTTTCCTCTCTGACAAATGAACCATCTTCCTCCAACAAAATACACACCTACAATACACCTGCATATGCGCTGATTAAAAATAAAGAACCTATGATTAGCTTTCAATGAGCAGGAACTTTAAAGGGCATAACCAGTAGACGCAAACTTATTCTGAAATGACGGCTAAATCTCGCAAATATCCTTTTATTTCACTCCAAGTATCTTGCATGATATGTTAGAATACAAATATTGCATATTCAAGGGAATCCAAGGAGTTACTTCATACGTGAATTTCACAACTCGGTGAGAAATATATTGGAACATGATTCTCAATCAAAGCCATTCATGGAATATAGGGTATACCCAGGTACTCTTATTCAAATTGGGGTGACTGCATTTTCCTTTAAATCAAACTGAACTTTTCTTCTTGAAATCTCAGTTTCTTTCTCAATCATGAAATTTAAAAGTAAAGAATGCTTAGATGCAACTCTAAGGTCTAAAGTGTGTCATTTTCCCTCATTTGGAAACATCTCAAGCGAACATTTTCTTGCAAGAGCTACGCTACTGCTACGTGCCAACCAATGGTGGGTCCCCCAGTAGCATACTAAGAGTGCTAGGGGGAAGCCTGCACCAGTTTACCAGGCTTTGTCACAGAGATACCATGCCACAGCCGAAAAAATCAGTAAATAATTAAAACGTCAGGACATGTTACCAGTCCAAAGCTTTACCCAAAGATAACATCAAAGGATATAGGTGCCATCACACCCTGAGGCAACATCCCCTTCAATTACAGAAGTAGGGAGAATGTCACTAAATAACGAAAATTTAAAAAGATATAATTAGTTCAAAGCTTTACCAATGATAACATAAGTTTGCACCTAACCTAGGCCTAACACTGTACCCTCCCTCAGTATGGCACTCATGCACAGGTGAAAAAATAAGGGTCCGCCCGGGTGTCAACTATCTGTGGGCACACCACTTGGTGCTCCGCATAGATGGTGTCATGGACTGCCCCTCAGAGAATTCGCCCTGCTATGGGTGAGTTCGACTGCATGGTCAAGTGGTTAGAGCATCCCACTTGCAGCTGGAAGGTCGGGGGTTCGAATCCTGGCCAGATCATACCAAAGACTTTTAAAAATGGAACCTCCTGCCATTGTGCTTGGTGCTCAGCATAAGCAATGGAGTAGGGAAAACAAGCCAGTGAGCCACAGCTGGAAAAAAGGCTGTGGCCGGCCCGACTTAAACCCAACTGGTTACAAACTGAGCTGTAAAACCTCCTCTAACTACCTAACTCTTAGTAGAACAGAAAAAAATGAAAGATTACAAAATACAAGATACAAAATACAATTGTCATAGTATCACTACGCAAAGTCCAGAAGGACCATTTCTACTGATCTCAAGAGTATTTTTAACCAAATTTTCTTTGTTATCTCGGCTCCTATGATGGTGGCGCTTCACTTAGATAGTGTCACGGACTATATCCCCTCCCCCCATCTATTTCAAAGACGGATTGCCATCCATGAAAATAATGGTTCTCAATAGAATCGTCAATGGTACACTAACTATATTTTGCTTTATGACTGTGAAAACTTAAAAGTCAGTTATGAATCTGCAACCTTTCAACATCTTTCATAAATAAAATGATTCATTCTGCTCATAAGTTTTATTGAGCTCGAAGGATTACCGTTCTGCAAAATAAAATAATTTATCAACTTAAAGGGAGATTTTAAAAAAATTGCTAAATCTTACAACTCTCCTCTTATTTTGCTCACAAGTATCTTTCATTATGTTTCTGTACACAAACACTGAATATTGAAGGTTCACCAAAGAGTTATTCTGCATGAATGTAACAAATGAGTAACAAACATATTGTCACATGAAGTGATTGATAAGAAAAATTCCTGAACTACAGTAGGATCACAGGGCACACTCATTCAAATTGAAGAGGGGGACTGCATTTTCCTTTCAAAGGGAAAATGCAGTCACCCCGATCAGAGTAAGAATGCTCCATCACTCTAGTTCATGAATGGCCTATTTCGACCATGTGACAATATTTTTTGTCAGTGAATTGTAAAATTCGAGGAGAATTTTTCCTTGCTTTACCTACTGTTTGTAATAGTTATGTTTGCTGATTTTTCAAAGCAAATTTTGATGTGGCTGCCTACTGCCTTTAAGGAAAGATTCTTCCCAAGACCTTGTCTGCAGGTACGTGAACGATCGTGAGTTCAAGAAGTCAAGTATAGGGTTTTGGGGTTGCCGTGTAACAGGAGTAATTAACATTCCGTGGACAAAATCGCAAAGTCATACCAGGGAATCGTTATTTGGAAGTAACAACTTCCTGGTCATACAAATCATGTTACCAGGCGAAGTGTGTGGATAAATTCGAGTGACATACATTGGGAAATAATCTGGAATTTGTCTCAATGAGTCGATAATTCCACTGACCACTGACGTTGAAATTGCGCGGCTCTTTTCTTATAATAAAATCATTTTCAGATAGATTTGAGACATTCAGACTGAGGGATTGGCAATCCTGCTTCTTTACCTGACAACTTGCCCGCAATGGGGTTGAGGAATCGAATGTAGATAGGCGTATCGCGAATAGTACCCTGTACAATATGTATGCCGTAAGAGACTCTTGGGGGTCGAATAAGTTTTTCCTTGAAGCTGCGATCGATCGCAACCCCATTTTAGCGATCGTAATTAAAGTAGGCTATACTAGCAACATTATAGGGTCATTATTAGCAACGTTCATAGGGTCCTTGATGAGGGTTTTCAATCAGCCATTATTTTTTTTTTTTAACTCTTCAGAAATTATCCATAATATACACAGTGTTTCTCGTTGACTATGACAGTGAAAATTTACGATACCTACAGTAAGCCTTCTTGTCTTGCTTTCTGCAAAGGAGCTCACCCCGTACATGTGGCTGTGCATATGGCATAGTACAGTATAGCTCACACTGCATGTAGACACGTGGTGTAGACTGGCAATATTATGTACGTCTGTCAAAATCACCACACTGAAGTGAGTCAGAAATGGACACAGCACAGTTGCATTGCACAGCCTAAAATATGTTGTGTATGTACTCTACAGCATATGCTGCACACGTTTCTTTTTTATAACTTTTATACACATGAACGACACGTGAATGTCACACTGCGTGGGGAAACCCGGACGTATGTATACGTCCGTTCTACGGGTTCCTATGATCACATAAAGCGACTTCGTGGATTTCTGTCTTTTTTTTCATGCCGGTGCAGGTCGAGCCTCATAAGACAAACACTTTGTTTACAGGTGATGAAGCATTTGAGTTTTGTAAATTCTGCACGTTTTCTCTTATTTTTTCATGTTTTCTCGTTGTACATTTTGCCAATAATAAAATCTTATGACATAGTAGTGACTCCTTATCATTTTAAAAGCTTATTGCAGATGAATCAAATACTTTTTTCGGGTATTTTCTTGTGTCCAAAAATCCGACCTTTTTTTCTCTCATGGCACCAGTATTATGGTATTACCGGTACCACTTGTGGGGGTACCGACAGTTCCAATTTTCGGCGGTACTGTGAAACGTTATCACTCACTTTTGCCAAAATTATGGGAAGTATCCAACAACAGAATTTTGAAAAATTTTCTAGGTAAATGATAAAACCAGCAAAAGACAGATGGACAGACAGACACAGACACAACTCTGAAACCACAGACATACAATAGCATAATTCTCAAAAATTGAAGAAAGCTCTTTTTCAGATACAGGCTCACCACCAAGCAATCCCACAATTTCATTATAGCTTTAGACACATAAAATACATTAATATCCTAAGATATCAAGCAATCTGGACATTACTTGAATGGTTCTCACAACAATTCCATCTACTCACCGTGGGGTTGCTCGTCCCTTCAATGTTTCCCATTCCTCCAGGTACTTGTCCCTCTCCTCTTGAAGCTTGGCAGCAGTCTCTTGCAAAATTCTTAAAGAACAAAAAAGGTTTGCTGATATCCAAGAGTGAGTCAGACTGTTACTCCTTATTCCTTAAGCTTCCACAAGTTCTGAGTTGTTTCAAAATAGTCAATTGAAAATAACATAGTAATAGAGACAATTTTTGAGTGAAAACATACTTTCATGAACCATTTAGTAAACTGATACTGAGTGCTAGGAATCAGAAAATATGTTTCACAAAGACTTGAAAAGTACCAATCACAACAATTTATTCCCAATTATTCAAAGGTTTTCAACTGAACATAGGCATTCCTTAAAGGCCCAACAATCCCGCCCCTGACAGTTCAAATTATCCCCCAAAAATTTACTTCAATTCCCTTGTCCAATGTAAGCAAACACGTTTATCTAATACTCCTCCCAGACAAAGGTGAAGTAGACTGTACCCAGTTAAAATTACTGAAGGCCATAGGCACACAACACTGGGAACACAACTGACTGCACAAGGTATCATTGACCAACCAGAGGGAAGCTCATAAAGTTTGAATTAATATTAATCAAAGTGCTGTGTTCAGTGAGATGAACATATACTAAATATGTTTGGGGCAAGATTGTAGGGCTTTCAATGTCACTATGTACGATCTCTGAATAATAGGAAACACATTCCTATGTAAAACTAGAACTTGAAAGAATTTTATGTTATATAACTTTAAAGAAAGAAAGCAGTTTAGGACAACATGTGTGACTTCATCCAACACAACACTCCAAGAACACATTATTGATATTAATGTAAAAATCAGAGACTGAGCCTTGGTTAACTTTGTCCCAGATGGATATTTTAAATTGTTATACATTGAAATCTCACATCACATTTAAGTTAAAAAGGAGGCATTTCTTCACAAGTACTTACTCATGTTCCTTTTGTAAGGTTTCATGGTCTGTCTGAAGATCATCTTTTTGATTTTGTATTTTCTTTCAAAATAAACAGAAAATAATAAACATTTGAATGAAGCACTGACTACAAACTTCATGTGATATTTACACTTATAATAATCAACCCACTACTTACACACAACTCTTCAATGTTTTATATCCCTGTGTAATTAGGACACTTGCAAAACTTTAGAAATGAAGTGTGTAGTGGAATTACCATTGTTTGCTGAGACACTATGGCAGCAACTGAAAAATCTTTTTTTCTCCATTGTCTATGGATGTTATGAATATTTATGAACACAACCTCTTTGAACACATTTGTACCACATATCTTGAAGCAGCTTGTAAATAGCAAGCTGTGCAAAATTTTTACTTACATCAAAATCTGCCTTCAAAAATTCAAAATCCCTCCTGGGTACAACATCTCCATAATTTGCTATCATTTCGTTTAAACGTTGGGTTGCCTCTGACAGATCTTCCCTGCATTTTCTGCAAAAAGAAAATGTAATTAGCTGACTTTTACCACAATGAAGACTGAATTCCATGAAATTTCTATGGACACATATCCTAATACAATGTCTAACACACAAAAAGACAAAAGCTAAAGTTTATAATGTGTATTTAACTATATACACTACTGCAGACTACATAAGTTTTGGAAAAGTGATCACAAATTTGAAATACAGCCAATTATATTGACTTGCAATGTACTTCAGTGTAAAGCATTCATATTAACGATATTTTTCTTTGAAACTCTGAAGCAAGGGCTATGACAACATTTAAGTATTACAACAACTGGAATGGCACATTGGATTGCTTTAAATGGAGGATGCTACCCAGTATCATTTTATGCATGCAGATATTGAATCTTTTTTTAATTTTTCTGCAGATATAAGAATTCGTACAGCCACTGAAGAAACTAGGCTTTTCACCATTACAAAACGCTGTGATTGAAGTTTATACCAATGTCACAGAGACGCATATCTCTCTGCTTGTTAGAGATTTTGACACCCAGGCATCCATTGTATCACAATCACAGGTAGGGTCCTGTTGTACACGTGTCATGATGACACACCTTCTGCCCATGATCTGTGGTGGCCAGCACGCCAAATCAAAATGCTTGACATCACATGCAAAACCTCAATACCTCCAGTACCATTCGTGTCCTTGCATCTATTTCTAATTTCCATTCCTCTTATTACTGCAACAAATACCAATAAAAAAAAAAGAAAAATTACTTAAGAGCTATCTTGAGTTTAACAGGATCCTCTTTCTCTTCCTCTGACTGCTGCTGAGTGGCCTGAGACTTCTGGAAATCTTCTTGCTGGTATCTCATATCATTAATGTCAGAGACAAGGAGTTTGCGGGCATCACATTCATCCCTGTATTTCTGGTATTCAACAGCAACTTCATCTTGCAGCTAGACAGAGAGAAGAAACACTGGTGAATTATACAGAATTACAACTGAAAAACTGGTACACCCAGCTGCAACAGCATGCTTAACAAGCATCTGTTCATGTATTCACTTAATGTTTTCTAAAGCTCTGAACATGAAATCAATGTCACCAAACCAAACAATTTTTTCTGGTAACTGAAAATCATTGTAGGTAGAACATAAACAATGGAAAGAATGATGTGTTACACACTAAGTTCACAACCAAGCGTAGCGATTTGTTCTCAATACTGATGGGGGGGGGAGGCATTTTTAAACAATTTACTGCATGAAAAATCAAAGTCAATGGGCGATTTCTCAAATATTTGGGGGAAATGTCCCCCCTCTCCCAGGGGATTGCTACCCAAATTCAAAACTGTCCAAGTATTGTGAGAGAATTGAGTAGTAGTAATTGCAAATCAGTGTTTAAACTGATTGGCAATTACACTATCTTTGCTAAGAAGTTACTGCTGAGAAGTTATTGCTAAGAAGTTATTATAACTCTGAATAAACATTACTGGAACAGTAAGAACATAAAGAGAAAATAAGGAAATAATGCTTTGAAACTTTTGCAAAGCTTAATTGAAATTAATTTGCAACTGAGATTTCTTGATAGAAATTTGTGTTGAGTACCTAACTACTTCAATTGTCCTTTGGTTCAAAAGATATCATATGCACTTTGAACTTTGCTTTTACTAGTCCTGAAAATTTTCACTTTTCATCATAACTTGTTTGGTTACAAGCATTTCAACTATATAGCCATATAACGATGTGCATTAAATTCTCCAGCAAGAATCTATAATACATTGTAATTTTGATGTCTCTCTCATACAAGACTACCTTATCCTTTGGTTCACTATATCATATCCACTTTGATCTGTATTTTTCCTAGTCCTGACAATTTTCACAAATCAGCATAGCTCGTATGGTTACAAGCAATTCAACTATAGAGCAATAATACTGTGTTACTATGTGAATTAACTTTTCTTGCAAGAATGCATAAATGCATTGTGATTTTCATGGTTTGACTTCCTGCTTGTTTACTAGCATAAATGCATAGGTCTTCTTATCATCATATCCAGACAGTGTATAAGACAAAACTAATCGTAACTCAGGCTGGTTCTTACTATTTTTAAAATAACATCAATTTACCAACATTTGGAAGTGTGAGTATGCAATTTCTTTATGCTTTTGTCTAGTAGAATAAGTTTTAAATCACACAATGAAACTGAAATTTGTACCAACCTGACTAAAAATTATTCTTGTATAATTTATTTTTGAACAAACAACCCAAACCTACATACATAACCATAATTAAATAGACACAGCACCTCCTACACAAACATAGCCACAGTGTAACCATTACATATGCCACCAGGTATCAGCATCAGGGTTGGAAACTGCTACCTGTAGTAATAGTCTCTCTGTCTCCACTAAAAGATTATTCCTTTGTGTACTAGAAGCTGGCATGAAAAAGTAAATAACAGCTGTAAGAAGGAACTCTTGAAAAATGAAATGTTGGAAACATTTATCGGCAAACTTTAACCTAGTTGCCACACATTGATGTTACTTTTTAGCCTCCATGTATATATTTATGAAATAACTATACCCGTAATTGAACACTAGTGTTAACCTTAGTCATCTTAGCCACCTTCCATGTACCTTTCCAATCTGCATCTGAAGTGACTGATGTTCCTCTTTCATGGCGTCAATCTTCTCTAACAGTTCTAGTTTTTCTTGCTTCAGGTCTGTCATTTCCTGTCTCTCTTCTTCTCTGAAGGCCATTATCTTCTGATTACACTGCTCTGAGACAGTGACCAGCATGGCCTGTTGGGGTAAAAACAAATTTTGCAATAGGAAGTTAGTTTCATTCAATGTATGCCACTCAGGACAATGGCCAATCAAGACATTGAGGGGAAGGGAGAAAGGGAGAATATGTTGAAATAAGCTGAAGCCACAGTAGTTTTTGATAATAAAACTTTTTCCGAGGGGGCAAAAATTTTTCTGAGAGGTGGCACCCTCTCTGCCTACACCCCCTTGACTATAAGCCTGATATAACCAAACAAACAACAAAAACCAGTACAAAAGCATGAAAACTACAACAGACCTGCAGCAGTGTGAATACAGACAGGGTATTGAAGGAACAGAGCATAGCAATTCAAAGGTTAAAGGGCAATTATCATCAGCCAAGACATTTCCAATTCTCACAAGAAAGCAACTTGTAGCTCCTCCAGTAACTGTGTGAAGCTCATCCTTGTGTAGACACAAACATATTTTATTGCTTAAGGCCATGTCCTGGTGAGCATACAAGGCTATAATGTGTAATCCAAACACTCTCTCTGCATTGTGTTGAATATGAGCTGCTCTACATCTTTTCAATTTTCAAACTTTACTGTCAGTCAAAGAGCAGTCACCAACTGAGAATTTCGATACCTCACCACAAAAAAAATCTGCTTTGGAGTGACGAGTGTATGACTTTAGGAGTTGGAATCCCAGCTGAATCCATCACATTAAGGTGGATTTTTATCCAGAGCAGCCTTTCAAATAAGCTGACCTATATAAAACAGATTCCAAGTCTGAGATAAACTGTTGAATTCCAAACTTCCTAATGTAAATTTGTAATTTACAAGACTTCAAGGTTTCCTATCACATCTTTAGTCACTTTGGTTGTAAAATATGTACAGTACCTCCTCAAGGCCTGGATTAGTAATGCACTCTCAATTTACCAAGCATATAAGCATACCAAACAACTTATCTATGAATCTTGTTTACAAATATCACAAGGTTCTTACCTTTAAGGGTTCCAACTCTCTGATTTGTTCTCGTTGATGAGACAGCATCATCTCATACTCATTTTTGATTGCTGAGAGGAGTGGTTTATAAGTTTTAAAATCTTCAACTAGATATTCAAACACTTCCCGGAAAGCCTTAAAGACAAAAAGACAAAAAAAAGCTGACTTAATTTCAACTTCCACAAAAATCACCAGAAGTAAGCATATTTACTATTAAACAACAAAGCAGCAAAGTATTGTCAACAGTATAAATATCTACCACTGCCTATCAAGATTTCCATTCATTATTCCAACAAAAGCCTGGTTGGAGACTTGTGTGTAAGATGTCTACAATTATAAACTTTTTCTCACTTTCTACTGGGTAAAACTTTTTTTTGATGGCAGAAGCAGTAAAAAACACAAAGCAAAAAGAGAGAAATGAAGTCTTACTAATTTAACAAACTCAACTGATCAAAATAAACCTCAGAAAATGACAAGGCCCTACAAACAAACATCCAGATATAGATCCCCATTAGTAACCAGAAAGCCAAAAAGCTTAGTAATTCCCTGCCATATGATATATTGTAACAAACATGTATCACCTACATTACATGACAAGCATGTTATCGTACTTAAGATATCTTGTTAATAAGATCAACCTTTTGAAATCTTGTGACCCAAATCAAAAATTGATTGCTCATTCACAGAAATCACACCTCATACGTCGCATTCCAATGAGGAACATACACACGGTCATGACCTAGCTTCCACTAAAATGTCAATAACTTGAGTTAGGAGCATCACAGGAGTGTAGTATAATTGCCTTTTTGGTTTGTCTCAATAAGACAAGCCCAGGCATCATAAAAAGGCCATGAACGTCAAACGGTCAAATGAGGTCAACTGAAGTCAAAGTAGGTCATCACATGCACTTCACATAGACGAACACAACTTTCCATTATGCCATCCCCCTAAAATGTTTCGTTGGCAAGATATCAATAAAATATCACTTTCTGACCTTTGGACCCTTTCAGATTAATACTGTTCATGTTACAATATTTCCACCTCCTACCAATCTATCTTATCCTGAAATTATGACTCAATTTGAACAATGGACACAGAGTTACAGCTAATAAAGGAAATTCAGTTAATTGCCTCTGGTGACCCCAAATGACCTTTGACCTCCACCAAAAACAATAGGGATCTTCTACTCAATATGGGCTATCAACATGCCAAGTATGAGATTACTCGGGGTTTCCGCTCTTGAGATAGATCATTTACAAGCCAAAGCGTCACATACATACACACAAAAACACACATACACACACGCACGGAGAGGACTCATTGTTCTTTCCTTTGTGTTTCCTTCCTTAACCCTAACCTTAATAATAGAAATGTCTATTGTTCGACACCTGAGGACCCCTGATATCTATTGTTCTGACACCTGAGGACCTCATCTGGAATAGAAAATGTCCTCACCTTGTATGAAATGTTGGGTCCATACACACATACACACACACACCACCATCGCATAGATTCCTTCGGCCTTTGGCAAGGAATCAAAAAGATCACTGGCATCGTACAGAGCCAACAATTCATTTCATTTCATTTATTTTCCACAACATTATAAGATTTAATATAGACTGATATAAAGTATACAGGTAATAAGTTCCTACCAATTTCTGGAGCAACTCTGTTCAGATCAGCACGTTTCTTGGGGGCATTTTACCATGCAAATCATCACTGAAAAAAATTATCTGGTAAGAAATAAGTTGGTGAAAAAAGTTGGTGGGTTCATAACTCCCCCCCAAGATCCCTCAGTCTTACCTGAAGTCTGGTCTCAGATGGGCCGTCATCAATCCCAGCATTCCTTAATTCTTTCCTCAGGAACATTTCCAACTGTTCAAGAAACTTTGGTTTTGGTACCTTGGACTGGTAGGGCTCTCCTTCACTATCCATAGGCTTCAGCTGAGTTTGATTGGATTTTGAAAGAGGGTGATGTGTCGGAACACCAAGTTTGGCTGTTGCCTGGGATGTGCAATGGGCTGGCCATGAGTCCAATGATCCTGACTTTGTGTCCACAAAAGGCTGCAAAAAGAAAGAACATTATCAATATAAAGGTGCATAATATTTAAATATGCAGAACAGAATATTTTCACACCTTCAAAACCATGGTTTATAAGTTAAAATTGAAAGAGAATGGCTTGATCATAAAAACATAATGGATTCTGTTGTATGATGAGGTTAGGTAGGATAATGTATCAAGTAAGATTTATGGGTAAGAATAAAGATCTCAAAAACAATGCAGAACTCAATAGGATGTCATAGGGGTTTGTCAAAAGGTGTGTGTGTGGTCTCTTCATCTAGAATTTGAAATTGTGTTTTGTATGAGCTAAAATTTGTGTCAAAGCTATAAATCATCAAAACGGATACCCACACAAAAGATATCCACTGACAGAAATATGCAAATTGTGGAAGTATCACATTGACCCAAAGTAATATACAGCTCTTGCCGCAGTTCTCTACCATATACTTGCTCTACTTGAATTTACACACATTCAAACTTATGTCTGCTACAGGGTATATGATAGAACAACTTTTAACTGTACTGTGCTAATGTTAGGCTTACGCTTAGGCCTGCCTGCACTGGATCTGTACATAATAAGTGCTTTGAGTTGCCTTGTCCACGTGATTACATGTTGTAGAGAACTGCGTTTTCGCTCAATATCCTTATTTCAGGTGTGTTACTTTTTGGCCTTGGATGAGAAAGTTTTGGCCTACCATAAAACTAAAAATTGTTGGTTACAAGGGCCATGTTTGGCCTTAGACTAGGAAAACAAATTTTATGGCCTGGACCACTAATGTGGGACAAGCCTACATGTGGCTTTAAGTTACAACTCTATGTTGGGTGGCTAACCAACTTGACAATTTAGATCAGATTTGGTCATTTGGAGTTTTTTTGCAGGCCAGTTCTGACAGAATTGACCAGCTTTCCCATGGATTGACAACTGTCTTACAAAATTCCATAATCACAGCCATCACTTAATGGAAATGCTGTGTCAAAAAAGAGGGCTATCTGAAGATTCTTGAAAAGCTTTTCTTGAAGCAAACATGACACTTTTCCAGAAATATTGATATACAGGTCAGTGGAGGATCCAGGATTTCGCAGAAGGGGGGGGGGGGCCAGATGAGAAATGACTAATCGCCGTTCTGGGGGAGGGGTCTAAGGGGACCCCACCCCTTTGGAAAATTTCACAAAATATGGAGGTCCTCGTGTGCAATCTGGTGCTACTTTTCGTGCAAGTTTGGAGTAAAATTTGTTTCCAATAAATCATGTATTCATGGTTTGCCTGGCAAATATTTGCAATTTCTAGCAATGAGCTGGGATTTAGGTCTTTGGGGAGTAGGTGGTGATGCAAACTACTTTTTACTAGGCTACTCCAGGCCATTTCATCTTGGATGCCCCCTTCCACAGTGCCGTCGGAAGGTATTTTCGATTGGGGCTGACTTGTGCATGTTGAAAAAAATGGAGCGTATGGAGGAAATTTTTGAAAAAGTGCCTCCCAGATTGCAGGAAATGGCCCCAAAAGTTGAATTTTTGGTATATTTTTTGTCTGACGTTTATGTAAATTTGCCCAAATTTTGATTCAAATTTCATCCCAATTTTGTAGAAAATTGAGTTAAATTTCTAAATTGACTTCCCAAGTTAGGTTGATAATTTGAACCCATTTCCCCAACTTATAAGATAATCCCTTTAGCTAAGCAGGCAATGTGATTTAATAACAGCTTAGACTATCTACTAAATATAGGAGAAATACCTCTTACATTTTTTGAGGGCCTTTTGATAAAATTGATAACGAAATTCCCCCCAATGATTGTTATTTCTAACAATAGGTTTCCACGTAATCGAATATGTGTTTTAGATGGCAGAGGAATTAGTTATTATTTA
>WURT03656204.1:0-18614 GCA_009936505.3 Holothuria glaberrima
AATTTATATTAAAAAATATATATAAATTTACATATAAAAACAAATAGTAATGTCCCTAACAGAGTACAGAAAGTTTATGAGCAAGCTATAAACTGGTTTGCAGAAATGTACAGTTTTAAAGCATCTGGAAGACGAGCTGGTGCCAAAGAAATTTCTGAAATTTTGTCTTAACATTAACCAGAAAGCCCAAAGGCTTAGTGATTCCTTGCCAAAAGGGGGATGCTTTGTTACACAGAGGTTCATCCGGCAAATTTATACTTCTTGACTCCATCATTTTTTACAATGCATTCAAAACTAGACTCCTGCATTCACAACTTGACTCCTGCTGACCTTACATGACCTTTGAACCCCACCAGAACTTAAATGAAGAGAAAAATTGAAAAAAAACATACCTTAGGAGAGATTTGTCTGTGCTTCCTCTCTTGTAATGTCATGTTCTACAAAGTTCAGTTTTTGACCTCTGGTGATCTCAAATGACTTGTGACCTCCACCAAAAACTGAAGGGTTCCTCCTCTCAACATGACAAATCTATATCCTATGTAGGAAGAGTTTTGTGTCTTTCCCATCCTCATATATCATGTTGATAAAGTTTTTGACCTTTGGTCACCTCAAATGACCTTTGACCTCCACCAAAATCAATAGGGTTCTTCCTCTCAGCATGACAAATCAATATACCAAATATGAAAAGTGGAGGTCATTGCTATCTCGAGATATCAAGTTTACGAGGTTTTCAATTTTTGCCCTTTGGTGACCTCAAATGACCTTTGACCTCAACCAAAAATGATAGGAATATCCCTCTTAACATGACAAATTGATATACCAAATATGAAAAGTGTCTGCCATTGCTATCTCTAGATATCAAGTTTACAAGGCTTTCAGTTTTTGACCTCTAGTGACCTTTGTCCTCCACCAAAAACAATAGGAATCTTCCTTGCAACATGAAAAATCTATATACCAAATATGAAAAGTGTCAGTCATTGCTAACTCGTAATATCGTGTTCTCTCTCAATCCAGGCAGAGTGTCTCATATTTCATGGCAAGATATTTGCTATTTTGTGGAGAAAATTGTGAAACTGTTGCAAATATTTTCAGGCAAAAGTGCCCATCCTCCTTAATTGAAAGGAGTCTTGTATTCTTAAGACAGTGATTGCCATTCACAAGAAATTTCAACAAATTTTATTTCATGTTGACTGTATTGAGTGTTGTCTTAATGAATGGTATATTTAACCTTTAAATTATACAAACATAATGCAATTATCTTCTTCCCGAGATTGAAATAAAACTTAAATAAGTGAAGTTTCTCTGTCTTTGTTGGTATTATCAGTCTCCAGAAAAGGATATTGTGCAGTTTACATTTCTTACAGTAATTGGGAACATCCCCATTATTAAATATACTTCTTGGCAGGATATTCTCCTAGTCCCTGCACAAGGGACCATTTGAGTGAAACTAGGGGCCCTGAACCAATGTTACCCCAAGAGATAAGCCATGCAATTTGGTAGTAGCAATATCACTTATGAGTGGAGTTCTTGTACATTGAATAAAAGTACTTTAAATGTACTCGTACTTGAAATCCAGAAGTCTGTACTTAGTCCGTGGGTGCATGGTACACATTTCAAAAAGCTCTACTCAAAATCTGACGCTTGGTACTCTAACTGCATGTCCTTGGAAGCACCAAGTACTTGGATATAAGTACTGGACTGCAATGTTAACCAGAATTTGCTTTCGGTGGCATTAAACTGGATAAACCGCCAAGGTAGTAAACCTTATTATATTGGAAGAGGGACTGCTCACTGTGTCAGTATGTGTTAAGTTTACTCAAAAATCATGACCTGCTGGTGTATATGTAACTCTATTGAACGTTAAAGTCAGAGTACTGTACTTTCACACTGGCATTGATTTCCAAATCATTGCACCTACAAAGCTATAATCCTAGATTTTCTCCGGCATCAAAGACGCTGTAAGTTAAACATGATATCTTAAGTAATATCTACTTCCACATAGATTTTATGTACATTTTATCATCAGCAAACTTATTTTTAGCTTTACTGTATTGCTAGGTGTTGATTAGTTCATAGATCTCTTTTTATCATAAAAGGCAACAAGTCTCACCTCAGATCGTAAAAATTGCGTCTACTCAGTTTACTTATAGCTCCTCTTCCAATTCAGACAAAAACACCTGTCTAACACACCTCCCTGTCAAAGCTACAGTATCCTGCACTAAGTTTATACTGTTAAAGGCCATACTGTGAACACACTTCTGTGAGTGGGCTTAATTGGGAACAGAACTGACTGCACTAGTCATCTTGACCAACCAGAATGAAACTGTTTGAATAAATGTTTAACTATATAAGTGCAGTCACCAATTGTAAATAGAGGATGATATGATCATATTCCTACATATGCTTGGGGTGATGCTATAGTCCCTTTAATATCAACAAGAATGCAGAAAGAAAGGGTCTGTGAAAGTTTATGTGCCATATGACCATTAGTCCCCTTCTCCCTTAATACCTGAGGGAGTTTCTGCCCCTATTTTCAAGGTAGGAACTGCCAGTGTTCCCTCTATGAAACGTATAAATTTTTTGGTATTTGTCTCTCGATTTATGCAATAATTTATTGGATAAACTTGTATCAAACACTATAGGTACCATATATACTTCATGTAAGCCAACCTCAAACTGAATTAAAGAGACACTAAACCTAATATCCATTTTCACTTCAGGCTATTCAATGCCTATTCATTTACAGGTCTTAAGGTGTCAGTATTCACTGCAGCTTGAGGTAGCAAGGCTTACATGAAGTGTCACCCTATTGTGTCCAAATTATTCCAAAACATGTTGCCCCTCTACTTCATACAGATGTCACCCACTTGGGACAGCAGTCTCAAAATTGTGCCCCAGCCCCTTCCCCTCAGGTACAAACAGCTCAACCATGAGAATCAGTGCTTACAAGATTAAGAGGTATTTAAACAGAATCTACCAGAAATCTCTTTGATATCAATGAAATCTCAACATTATATCAGAGCTAGGAACTTTAATGTGAGTCAATGTTGGACATGACAATTTATGGAACAACTTCTGAAGGTAATCCAGGGAAAACAAGAGGGGAATGTTTGAAATGTACACATAGCTTGATTAGCAACTGCTTCTGTCATTCTATGACAGCATGTTGTACTTCTAGTGACTGAGGGCAGTCAAGTTTAATAAAAAAAATATATATATATATAATATAAAGATGCACATGCAAAAAGAAAAAAAAACAAAACAAAGAATATTCCTGTTGGCAAGCATATTTATTTAAAATAAAATTTATCACATAAATATTTCATCACATGCAAAATGTACAAATGTTTCTGGCATTGACAAATTTATCAAGTTGCTTTATATAAATACTGTTTATCTTTTGGCAGTGGCTCCAGTGGCAGGTACATAGCTAGGATTCATTGGTGGGGTTAGCTTTGAAGGGGGAATGACTTAGAGAATTGTGGCTTACATATTTTGGTGGAGACTGTGAGTTCATAGGGCTATTCACAGACACACAATTTGAAAGCTACTTTTGGACTTTGAATTAATGTTTCCTTTACACATCCAGGACTTTTCTGTGGGAGTGTTCAGGAACTGATAATACCTGGTGGATGTTTGGGCAGCACTTTTGTCAGGTAGGGGTTGGGGGGGGGAGAGAAGGGTTTCCCCTACACTTCTCCAGTTCTACTTGCCTGTCCCCTACAGTATTTATCCTGATGGGCAGGGTTTACTAGATCGAAAGTTCAAGGTTAATGAGATCCTAACTCAAACCATAATCCTTACCAAACCCCTAATCCTACCCCAGGATAATCCCATGCCTAATCCTCTTCTTACTCTCTATCTAACCCTTATCCTACCCCCACTTCAAACATGAAGTAGATTTTCATCCAAAGGGATCTTTGGTCTAGTGAACCTTCGATCTAGTGAACCTTCTGTCTGGTGGATATCTCCATCCTGACCACGGAAGACAGACCTTTGTTCTTACTTTCTCCCACAGTTATAGCACAAAGAATACATGTAACAGCAAAAATGCATGCATCTCTGGGTCACAGCTCTGAAAAGAATTCAATCTAGCTAAAAAGGCACATTGAAATAGGCATGTAGATAAGAAAACCACAGGAAGATGTAAAATCATTGCACCATAAGAACTGTGTAAAGCTCTCTCTCTATCTCAAAAAAAAAAAAGGTTAAAAAAAGTCCATTCATATGTCACAACATGACTGCACACTACTCTTCAGTAAATTGCATGCAACAAAGTCACACACAACAATTTTCATTCCACAAAAAAAGTCACTCACACGAAATGACAATTGGGTGAGTATGACAAGTTACACACAATTAAAATTCATGATCTTGTATCACAAATGTGAACAAGCCTTTTGCTACAGTAGCCTGTAATGGTCTAAATTGCTTTAAGGTCATGACTCTGTCATTTTACATTGCTGTGTGTGACTTTATACTATATATTGTATTCTAACCTGTCAACAGGTAGCATAAGTAATATATCACCTTTCACTGATATGTCCAAGTCACCATTAACCACTCACAAAGGCCAAACTATAGGAGGCTATTGTATGAATATGTCAATCACATTGCAGTCACCAATTGTGAATATATACCCAGGGGTTCCTAGTATGTTTGGGGAGATGCAATGGCCCCTGTAAATGTACACTGTAATAGGCAAACCATACCAACATTAAAACATATTGCACTACTGGAATAGCATAGAGCTCTCTCTAAAAAAATAAATGGATCACAAATCAAATCCATGGCCCAGATCATGAGGTACATATTTATGGTAGGTCAAAATACACATTTCTACCAAACTTCAACTTTCATTAAGTAAAACTGGATGGTATAATTAGAGAGCCACACACTGACAGTTTCTGGCCTGCATGATATTTTCAAGACATCTTTCCATCCCAGCCCTTAAATTCCTCAAAGTTAAGAAAAGACAACATGGTATACATTCATTCCTCCACTGCCTGACCTTTTTGCTTTCAAAACAGCTGAAGAGGGATGTTAGAATTTGTCACACATATAAGTTTGTCCAAGATGTAATTTTATCCAAGACTAGTATACTAAGGGGTACAACCACCACACCCAGAGCATATGAGCTTCTTTCAACAGGTGCGGGTGTGTGTGGGTGGATGGGGGCTGGGAGTACTTACTTGTGCCAGAAATTTTATAGTGACTTACTCCTCACAACCTGTCTGAAAAGTAAGCATTTTCCTCAAAAGGAACAAACCCCCCTTCCCCCCCCCCGGCTCATGTCCCCATATTAGATACCAGTATTAATTACCTTCGAAGTGTAGTTTTAGGGTTACCATCATCTCGATTAACTGGGATTGTCCCATTTTTGAAAGGAAAACTGAGTGTCCCGGCCGGAACGACAATCATCCCAATTTTCTCAAAAACGAATATAGCTGTTATATTCTGTATCATATTTTTGTGTACACAGTAAAAATCCTCATGTCTGATCACTGTTTTTAGCCCAGAAGATAAGGCTATAACCGGAGCTTCCGACCTGCAAGTATTAGGCAAACAAAGCTAGTGAAATCAGCTCAAAATATTGCACCATTTGGCTTCTCGGCAGATACCAAAATCTAAATCTGCCGGTCAGTGCCAGTCATACCTGACCAGGATGCAGAATTGCCGACCACCACAATCTGCTAAAGTAACTTTTCTGACCAGCACTTATTCCTGATAAGAACCCAAAAAAAATATCATTATGCTCGAGGGATCAACCGTAAAGAAATTATATCTTGGTCATAATTCGAGATTGGGGAAATCCAGTTCATAAATAAGTAGGGCTGTCAATTTCTGTTTAATTTTTCATAGATTTTTTTTATTTAATTGAGAAATTTCAGACATGAGATCCCTATTTTAAGGCTGTGTACAAAGAGCTTAAAACACTCGGAAAGTACCATTTCCGGCCATCTGGGGGGCTTGCAAATTCTAAACATTTTGTGTACGCTCCGCGACAACCGATGGTGGCGCTCTGCTTAGATAGTCCTGCTGGCACTCAAACCACTCTCCTCTTGATCAGTCTTCAAAAGTTATGTCCCATTTTCAGCTTAGAGAAATATGGTAACCCTATCTAGTTTCTATTGTGGGGTCAAAAGATATGCATTTGTTAACTTCCCTGACAACATCAGACATAATAATATGAAAACTATGAGATAAAAGAAAACATAAAACACATTAGTAATAGACCTCTTAAAAATATGTGCATACTAGATTATCCAATTTAAAAGGTTTGAAAGAGCATGGGTGAGTGACAAATTAAATGTAATGTGAAGCAGTTTTTCCTACAAAAACTTCTTACTAATGCACTTTTCACCTTCCATATTCCAGCTTTATGCTCCACCAATCAAATGTCAAGTTCTATGCTGCACTTATAAAACAAAAACTTCCAACTGTGTACATGAAAATTTGCCTAAAAATGTACAGGCCACTCAAGCTACTTAGGTAGACAGGCAATGTATAAAAAAACAACAAATCCAACAAAGACACCTGAATCAGTAGGCTGATTCTAAGGCAACTCCCACAATTTCTATTTCCTCAAACTCCCTTCCCCTTCAACAAAAAAGAAATTAAAATCAAGGAATCAAAGAGAGACCCCTCTTGTATGACAGAGTGCATTTTGATACCTTGCCCCTGCAAACATTAAAAAAGTCTGCCCTTCTGATCAAATTAACACTCTATGCCCCCAAATTTGACAAGTCTGACACAGGTCTGGCTATGACTAGGGAAACAATTCCTGTAAACCTTTTCAGGAGGGCATTCTTTGCCAAGGAAAAGAAAAAAAAAAAAAAAAACTCAGAAAAAATAAACGTTGTACCTTGTTTCAAACCCACATAAGGAAATGACTTGCAACATGATTTGCATACAACATCAAGTGGCTAGTACTTTAGAGATGGAAAATTCCAATAAAAATCAATTAATGCACACAAGTGTTTTACAAAACAGAATTTCTTTGGTGTGGCTGGAATGCAAATCAAAAATCCAAAAACCTTACAACCCCTTCGAAGGTGCTGGACACAAGGGAGAAATGCTTTTATGGTAAACTAATTCAAAAGAGGAAGTTGACAGGAATATTGGCTCTGTGCATTCCCTGTTGGTTCTCTTGAGCTGGTTCAGAGCATAATAGTGCCTTGGAATTTTCTCCTGGTGGTTTAAAAATGACGGTAAGGTGCTGTGATTCTTTCTTCAAATGATGTTCAGTCTCTATGTCCAGTTGAGTTTTAGTCATGACAAGAAGCCTGAGACTTCTACGGTTCTCCAGAACAGCTCTGCCAAAAAAATAAATATGTAAACTACATTAAAAAAAAAAAATACAATCATTGTGCGCCTTTGCAACAGTCACAAACTGCTAAAAGTTTTGCACAACTCGGTCTGAGGGGACTGATCACGTGTAGTTGAATGCATTGAAAAGGGAGGCAAATGTCATGGCCTTTATCCACCATCAACACAGTATAGGGTCCTTCCAAGTGGCCTCAAAGTCGTCAAATATTAAAACAAAAAGCTCACTTTAGAAATCTGTAAAAAGAGATGTGTAATGTATAAGAGCAAAACAAAAAAAAAATATTGGAATTGTTAAAAATCTACTGAAATACTTCATCTCCCAGAAGACATGTGACTGAAAGGCTACCAACAGTGGTAGTGTTTTTGTTATTGAGAGCAATTGTTTTGTTTTTTAATTTGTGAAGCCACCAGGTACTGTCAATCTCACAGTCAATCACAACTCACAATCATGTAAACTTGTGCCACTGTTACTCAGGAGTAATCTGTACTCCACCTCAAGGATATATATCAGGCTTCCTCAAATGGCACTGCCGGCCACTTGTGGCGCACAACGTGGGTTGGGGTGGGGCGCAAAACATACTAGAAAAATATTGAAAAATTAAACAACTTAAACAAGCCCAATAAAAACTTACTTTGTCTCACATGGGGCACAAAAAATACTAGAAGAATATTGAAAAATTAAACAACAACTTAAACAAGCCCAATAAAAACTTACTTTGTCTCACAGAAAATTAAAATTTCTGTCATTTCCTATCCAAGACACTCAAGATTACTCTCCCTAATATTAATATACTGTACAGTCAATGCACAGCGCACAATCGGTGCTTTGATTTTTCCAAGATTGCGAGATCTTCTAAATGCCACTTCAGCCACTAAGTAAGTGTGAATTGCTTTTCCTTGGTAATTCCTTTAATCTTACCCAAAATTCCCCCCCTTCAAGATGTTTTCTAAAGTTGCGTTTTAAACCAAGATGGTTTACGAAAAAATTAGAAAATTTTGTGGATAAATTTGGTTGGGAGATGGGACGAAAATATGCACCATCTTGCATCTGAGCCCTTTCTGGAACACAAAAATTTTCAAAAGAGGGGGACACCCCTCCCCTTATACCCCTCCCCCAGGTCAGCGATCACTGGTGCATTGAATCAGCACAAATTCTTAAGGTGGCACTTCAACAAAAGTAATTGAGGAAGCCTGGCCTGATACATATCATTCTTACGGTTGTACTTGACCTCAGAAACTCAATCTACATGTTTAGAAGATATTTTACTTCTGAATGGTTTCCATTACATGATGTTTGCTGATGACAACCAAGTTTATGTTACTTGTATATCCTCTCAATGCTTTAAATTCATAAAAAATTGCTTAAGTGATATGAGAACATGGATGCAAAGTGATTTACTGGTTTTGAATGATTTCAAAACTGATGTTTTGGTCTTAAGCTCACGGTTTGAAAATTGGTGTAAAACTGTTATGAATGGCACGCCTTTCACTTGCCTTCAAAGTGGTAATGAAATAGTTGAGATCCATACCATCTTACTTTTGCAACCTTGGTTTAATTTGAAAATCTTGTAATGAGTGATAATGTTAAACATGTTTGTAAATCAGCATCTTTATATTTGTACAAAATAGGAAAAATTTATCACTTGCTTGATCAAACTACTACAGAATGTCTGGTTCATGCCTTCATTACATCCAAATTATAAAAAATTTCCCAAGGCTTGGAATTTTGGTGATCATGGGATTCCTAAACTTCAGAATTATTCAAAATAATGCTGTGGGCTCAGTTATCTGTGGAGGCAAATTTCACTGGCTGCCTGTTCATTAACATATTGATTTAAAGCTATGTTGTAATAGACTCAAAATTCTGGCTGAGGAGGCACCTGTTTATCTTCGTAATCTGATTATGTACTCACCGAGATGTACACACAGATTGGCAAATCAAAGACTAGTAGAAAACAAATCACCCCCACACTATTTACAATGGTAACAGAACTTGATAACCACAGCCCCTAAAGTTTGGAATTTGCTAGCAGCTTCACAGAGAAATTTAAAACATTTCAATCAATTTAAAAATATCAATCAATTTAAAGGTAAGCTGAAAATGTTCCTTTACAGACAGCACTTTTACACTGAGTAATTTATTCCTTTAAGCTGGTTATTTATCAGTGTCAATTTTAATTTTTTTCTACTTGCTGCAACTTTCTTCAATTTATTGTTTTTTATTTTTATAGCTTTAAGTCTTTTCTTCATTAAAACAATTCTAAGCAGCTTGGAAAAGTTTATGGAAGGTAGAGTATAAATATTTACGTTGTTGTTATTTACCTTGACCCACATACAGTACAAGCAGATACTCTCAAGATAAGACAACGGTTTGATTTCTCTATTTTGTATGTTTGTAACGTAGAGTACTGTACATCAATCATTTTCACAAGCAAGATTCAGGTTCAAATACTGGCAAACCAAACTCATGGAATTATTTTGTTGGCATTGTCATGTCTAGGGCCAATCCTTAAGAACATTCCAAAATCCAGGCTACACTGATTTCACCTTTGACATGACAAAAATGGTCTTTTTAAAGTTTAACCATTTGAATTCTAAAATTGCTCATTAGCTACGTATATGTAGAAATTGTGATGTCGAATGTTGCACCAGGTCTGTATTTCTTTTGTTAAGTCCATTATAGACTATCTGTTACATAATTTATACTTCCCAGCATTTTTCTAGTTTGGTATTTTATGTAGAAATTTTCAAATTTATCAAAAACTTCTTCCATAATAAACACCTCAGGGCATCTTTACATTAAAACTACTGTATCCTTGGAATGAAGGTGAAACAAACAAAGGATATGACACAGATCTCGAGTCTCACTTTTCCCATCAAACATTTGCATGTATATAGCTCATGTAAATCGCAAATTCAAACAAAAACAGCAATCACCTTGTATTACATTACTCTATGATCTATATTTGGTGGATTTTGATGGGAATTGCAACTATTTTTACTGTTTTAAATGCTTTTTACATCATTTAGGCAGGTTTTATATGTCCATAGACCTAAAGTACATTGCACATCAACATCGTACTGCACATCACAAATATATACACTTAATTAGCAAACATTCTGTGTCACCACATTATGGCAATAGCAGTTTTCCAATGAAAATACTTTAATGTCATA
Source organism: Holothuria glaberrima (assembly GCA_009936505.3). Classification (NCBI taxonomy): domain Eukaryota; kingdom Metazoa; phylum Echinodermata; class Holothuroidea; order Aspidochirotida; family Holothuriidae; genus Holothuria; species Holothuria glaberrima. Next base: position 10,507 of record WURT03656204.1, read on the forward strand.
CAAGCTATAGTACAGCATAAATGTTGCATCATTTTAAAAATTCTAAAATTTGCTCCCAGAAGTTGTTCACCAGCAAAGCTATGACTTTCTTTTCATGACAACCTAATTTCTTGAAAATGCCTACTGTACTTTTGAAATGCCAATCTTCATTCTACACCGTACGTGGTGGTTTTCAAGATTCCCCTCACCTTGGTGTGGGTATTCACCAGTGACTATACTTATCCCTTTGCTACATCTAATCTACCTGCTACCTCACAGACCGACTGCATGGTCAAGTGGTCAGAGTATCTGACTTGCAGCTGGAAGGTCGGGGGTTCAAATCCTGGCCAGGTCATACCAAAGACTATAAAAATGGAACCTACTGCCATTGTGCTTGGTGCTCAGCATAATTAGCAATGGAGTAGGGAAAACAAGCCAGTGAGCCACGACTAGAAAAGAGGCCGTGGCCGGCCCGACTTAAACCAGTTGGTTACAAACTGAGCTGTGAAACCTCATCCAACTAACCTCACAGACACTCTTTCTGCTGAATTCACTTTGCAGACCCTGGGATGGCATAACTGAAAGCTACCTCAGCAGAAAGAGTGTCTGTGAGGTAGCAGGTACATATGATATGGAGTAAAGTAAACTGTGTACGTCTGCAAAGTGAATATGAAGATTTTCTGTGATACAAACTCAGTTTATGTCATGAAGCATACAAAGAACTGTTCAAAGCCTTACCTCAGTAATTTAAGCGGTCTCTTTATGCTGCAGTTTGAAACATCCAGGTATTGTAGACTTTTACAGTTGCCTAGCAACCAAACCACTGCCTCATCAGTTATGTTTTTACAATCAGCCAATCCAAGCCACTTGACTTTATTATGCTTGAGTCCAAACTCCCACAGGAGGGTGCCATCCAGAAAAATACACCCACTCAAATCTATCTTTTCTAAAGAATGTAACCTGTAAAAGACATCTGACAAAATGTACGGTGCTAAAGGAACATTTTTGAGTGATAAGTGTGTAATTTGGCTCCCGTGACTGGCAACTGCCTGAACACAAGAACTAGAGATGTTGGTGCAATTAGTTAAATTTAAATCCCGCAACATCGGATTGGCTTTTAGAAATGTAATCAAGCAACTGTCGATAAGCCAGGCACAATCTGAAAGATTCAATTCCACTACGGATTCACAATTGGCCGTAACAGCTTGAAAGGCCTCCACGGTGAAGTGTGATGAAAATCTACTAAAATTGAGTCGTTTTTGTAAGGCCCAGTGAACAGAGACAAGTTGTTTGACAGGGATGGAAACTCTTCGCAAATTGAAGGTGTCACAAAAATCTAAGTAGATTAAAATATGTCGACAGAGGATGTCCTCCCAAGGCAGATCCAGCAGATTCATGTTGCTGTCGAGTAAAAGAATACAAAATGACATGTCAAGCATTAAATTCATTATAACTTTGTCTGAAGTGCAAAAAAAAAAGTTAAGGCAAAAAAATCACAGGCTTTCAAATGGACACAACTAAAAATGTAGGATAAAAAGTAATATTCTCAGTATTGCAATATGAGAAAAGTAGGATTTTGAAAAGTAATAGTACAGGTGGAACAAAAGTTGGGCTTAGTGTTGTATACTGTAGAAGACTAGAAGCCCTCCCATATGACAAGATCCTTGCTACCTGCCTCACCACATTGTTAGAATAATTATGTTAAATCAGTCCTGCATCTAATGAACCAAAAAAAAAATTGATTTTACGAAAGTTTCCACTTTCATTTTAATAATCCAAAACTTTATGTGATTCAATATTAAATTTATTCAAAACACTGGAAAAGCATGATAATACAGCCTTTTGCGTCCAACCAGATTGCAAAAATGCACAATCGGTTTTGATGAATTTATTGAACAAAAGACTTTAGTTTCTACCAGGACTAGCCCCTACAATACACATACTGTTATATATCATGTGCATGTACTGTACTAGACACATCATCCTGGACCACACGTTTTGATCATTGTGATGCATCCACACAAGAAGGGCAAGTATCTATGATTGCTACCTTAAAAACAATGGAATTCTCCTACTTTGTGTAACGCCATTTACATGTCTAATGAAAAGCAGTCCAAAGCACCCATGCTTCCAATCTTGAGATACCAAGCCAACTAGATAAACATTTTAGTGTTTGACATCTGGCAACCTCAGATGATCACTGACCTAGAAACCACATGCCCCTCCTCTCCTCTAAAATGAAGCAAAGGCAGGGTTCTGCCAAGGACTGCTGGCAGCTCTTTTCCTGGGTCCGTAACAAGGGTCCAGATAAAAACAGTTCCAATTACTTTAGTGTAAACACTTTTAAGCTCTTTATCAAAACAAGCTGATGACCAAAGTGTTTTGGTTTAAGTTTACCAAAATGGAAAAACAGGCTGGACTGAAAAAAGGTATATATCCTGGGAAGGAAGAAATAACTATTTTGTTCCCTCTGTTATCTGAAATCAGTGCAGACCTATCAGAAACAGCACTTTCTTAGTTTTGGGTGGTTGGTAACTTGTTCTATGTCCTGGTCAGGCCAGCAGTGGTAGATAACTACAGAGGGTTTCTTCTCTCAACACACTGTAGGATTACTGTATATTGCAAGATATGAAAAATATCCATGCTTCCTATCCTGAAACATTGTCTTAATAAAGTTTTCAATGGTCCACCTCTGGTGACCTTTGACCTTGAGCCACCATAAGTGGCAGAATTGCTCCTTTCAATATAATAAATATGCAAGCCAACAAGTATGAAAAGTATGAGTGCTTCCTATCTTGATATATACTTTATACAGTATATATACAGTATGTACTGTATATAGTAGGTAGGGAGATGTAGTGACTTTATATGAATGAGTGGATTCAACACTGTACAATGTTGGATTGACTCATATGTATGTGTACATATAGATATATATATATATATATATATATATACATGAGGACGACAGTTCCCTTAAGACTGGTAACCACGCACATACCTGCCGACTCAATAGATCTCAACGGGGACCCTGGATAGGATCAATTACCACCATGTTGTACTAAATCTGTTTCATATTATGTTTGATTTTTTAGTACCTGATGAAGGCCAGAGGGCCAAAAGCTTGGAATAAATAGTGAAAGACATTAAAGCGACGTCCACCTCATCTTTTGAACATATTTCTCACACTTATATTATGAAGGTGAACCGATTACGTAACGGATAAATGTTAAGATTTCTTTCATTTTTATACATATATCTGCTTTTAGAGTTTGACCTCCATTGACATCAGATGATCTTTGACCTCCACCAAAAATGGTTTTCTGTCCCCAAAAGAAAATAGATTTCAGTGCTGAATAAATGCTCACTGGTGCAAGCAAAAGATATCCAACGAGTACAATATATCATGTGGGAATGGGATAGTCAAAATGTTTATCAATAAGGTGAGAATGTAAGATTAGAATGAGAGTAAATGTGACTACTTGCAATGGGGGTGGGGAGGTACAGTAGCTAGGCCTTGAATTTTTAGGCATGTGAGTGCAATCACGCACCATCACTCACCTCAAATCACTGTGAGAAGTGGGATTTTTTTTGCATAACTTGATAAAGAATGGGAACTCAGTTAAATCTATTTAAGTTTAATAAACCAGCACACCTACCACACTTCTTAATTTTCTGTGAAGTGTGATTTGTAACACACCTGGAAAATCTAAAACTCAAGGCCTGGGGGGGTAGGCACTACTGCCAACAAGTTAATTATAAAATCACAACTTTTCCACAAAAAGGTATAATTTCAACTCATATGCCACTGGTATTAGGCACTAGGGGATAAAAAGAAGCTGACTTTTGTGTTTGAATAAAACAGCAAATATTAGCAGCATTTAAGATGACCCTTGCTTGCACCCAGCACGAAGAGCTAGCAGTCTGATGACTTCTTTCTCTTGCCACACCACTTGGCCAAGTTGTTTTGCCTTACTTCCCCACTCCCAAGGCAGCTTTTTTTGTCCCAAGCACCTACTGTACCAGTTTGCCCCACTGATTTTGCTAATATGTAACAGACTTTACAGAATTTACAAATGAAGTTATAGTCAATACATATGTTCATTTACTCTTTTAAATTGAATGGGATTCAAAAAAGATTTGCTGGAAGAAAATAAGATTGGCATTTTGAAAAATAACCATACTGGTATGCTGAAATTGAAAGGAAAAAAAAGTAGGTCTTAGCCTTTAACCTTGGCACTACAACAGTAAAGAAAGATAAAATTCTACACATGAAAAATTGGTGGGCTTGGCAAAGTAAGCAAAAAAGATTTTCAAATTTCATAACATGGTTTATTTTAATTGTAAAATCCTGGTATTTGCAACAAATTTCGTTGTATGAAACATACAAATCAAACAGTGGTTGAACAGAATGAGGACTATGTATACACAAACATAAAAAGATGAAAGCTCAAAGCATTTGCAGATGCACTAGCCTATACTGAGTGCATTCAAGGATGAGATCATGGGTACCCTCAGTATTTTATACATACAGTAGGCTATACACTACACATATTAACAAAGAAAAAAGGACACTGCTCATGCAAGCAACTGCACCAATTACTTTTCACAGTGCTGTATATTAGCCTGTGGACAGTAATTGACATGGTTGCTTGTATGAGACGTTCAAATTTTTTGCATCGATCTAACCAACAATGCATGTCAATAACTGCTGTCACAATCAGCGCATAAATTTTTGATGCAGCAAGCTCACCTCAAGCTCTTTGGCATATGCACATGAACGCATCATATACATATTTGAAACATGCACACACAAAGACATGCAGCCTCAAATTTAATGTGCAAAGCCTACACTGAGCATACAGTATACATACAGTTCTGTGCTCAAATTGCTAACAGCACCTGCTGGCCTTATAAGGTCCCTCGAGGATCTTCAACTTAAGCTGAAAAGTGTGTCCTTGTTGTATGTGTATCTCTCTGCAGGAAAATATCGCAGTATAAAGATTTACTGCTCGCAAATAAGATCAGGTTGGCCGAAAGATTTCCAGGTCTAAAGAGATTCCTCTATGTTAACCTTGTTTTAGAAAAATGGGATCTTGGCCACTATTCACTTGGTTGGGCAATTCCATTGCATCTGTAATAGGGGGATTGCAAACTTTCAATTCACATTTTCATGGTAAATGAAGTGTCCCTCTCAAAATTACTCGAACTGTGTGCTTGGTCTAGTGGTAGAGCATCCGCCTCTCACGCGGGAGGCCCGGGTTCGATTCCCAGGTCGAGTCATACCAAAGACTTTAAAAATGGAACCAACTGCCATTGTGCTTGGTGCCCAGTATTTAAGCATTGGAGTAGGGAAAACAAGCCAGTGAGCCACAACTGGAAAAAAGGCCGTGCCAGCCCGACTTAAACCAATTGGTTACAAACTGAGCAGTAAAACCTCATCTAACTACAGTGACTTACTAACTCAAAATTACTCTTCTGAGACAATTGTTAAAAATTAAAGGAAAATATTGCATTTGAAAAGATATCACAAAATGACACCAAGTAATCCCATTGTGGTCTCTTCCCTCTTCAAAAATTAATCACAAATGACTTGCAACAGATCAACACTAATCTCATGAAATATGGAGAAAAAAAAAGCAACAATTTCCTCATCGAACTGGCTCATTATCGAACAATAAGCCTTGCCTACAATGCAACGTTTGTATTGCTGCATATTCATTTAGTAAGAGCGGTTACATGCATGGGTCATATTTCCAATCATTACGCAATACGTGTTGACCTTGCTAGCCCTGTTTTTCATGCTCACAACAAGCTACCACAACAGTTTCCGTACGGCATGTGCTGTACCGTGGGATATAGCAGTTCACCCAGGGAGATGCAGTGCCATCTTCCTGGTTTACCATGCTGCTTAACTCTCACACAGGGAGCATTATTCACAGGACGGTTTTCCTTTATTGATATTTTTGAGACATGGCGTCACAGGTTGGTCAAATTTTTGTCTTCTACCACTACTAGGGCCTAAACCGATAGTAGCAGTTACGCACCAAGAATCTCTTTTTACATTTTACTATTTTGAATGCGAAGCAACTCGCTTAAGGGCCAAAGGCTACAATTCAAATTACCGTAACTGTAACTTTGTGAATGTTATTTTAGTATACCAGGGAGGTGGTAAGAACCCCCTTAGTATATTAACTGTAGTTCAGTTCAGACAGTGTAGTAATAAATCTCAGTAGTTCGTAATTTACGAACATTTTGTACATGCTGTAGAAGGCGTCTGTTATTGTCTGACGTAGCGTAATAAAAAGGATGTGATTGGTGGATTTCAAATCTGGGGTGATGAAGGTGTGGTTTTGCATGCATAATTGTTTGGGTGAACAAATTTGTCAGTTGTTACAGAAAGGTTAATTACTTGTTAATTAGTGCTCACTGGGTAGAATTTTTTTCCCATTTACCTCTCTTTCATCGAAAGGGATCCGATCGTATTTAAAAGCGGATGGGTTAAATAAAAAGCCTTGCAAACGCAATATTTCCCTTTAAGTAATTCAGTTTGAAAACGACACTTCTAATAACTGTTACAGTAGGCCTATTTGTTTTAGCAAAGTCACAAAACTTCATTATTCCTAACTTAGAATTGGACTGTACTAGTCTGCAAAATGGGTAGTGGCCATGATCCAAAAAAAGAAACTTTATTAGGGTTACCTTTAATTATTACAGTAGGCCTAGATTCTGCCATCATAAATGCAGGTCTGCTTGTCAACTGAACGGGATAGCCTTACCAGGCATTTGTACAGATATTAAACGAAGAATGACGCAGTGAGCTACTAGTACTGTACTGAGGGTTTAGCATAAACTTAAGTTTTCAAGGTTGACTGTCATCCTGAATTAATTGTCAATTCCAGCATACCGTAAAGGTAATCATGAGTCAATAAGTATCACCATCAGGAGAGGGTCAATGCATGTACAGTAGGCATGATGTGATTCCAACGTAAGCATATATACAGTATTCTTCAAACAACATAAAAATAAGCATCTGCCTTATCATTTTCCACATTCAAAGCAAAAATATTATTCACAGCTATATTTTAAAGTTTGAAAATTTTTTAAAATTTGAAATGTTTCCACAAATGATGACCAAAATGTCTTTGATGAAGCTTTCAGAAAAATTTCAATAGAAAAGACATCCTCCTTGTTTACTAATATTATTAGTCTTAAATCTGGTAATTGTGTTTTTTCTGCCCTTTTTTCTGTGGTGACTGACTTCATTCAAGATTCCTTCATAAACATTATGTGTGTACCACATAAAATATGAAATACTGCAAATCTCCCTTCATTTTATTAAACGTTTTATATGTTTTTGTCAAAATGATCGATAAGTAATTGCCTCATGATAGCCTACCTCCAGAAAAGCATATATCCTGCAAAACAGAACTGAAGGAGAGAGGAATATCACTTTTGGCTTCCAAATCCATCTTCTAGATGCATTTTTGACAGGATTAACATCTTACAATGATTCTTCTGCTGACATATCGGGGGAGAACTGATGCCATGGCACTTGGGAGAACAGACAGGTATTTAGGGGTGAACAAACTTTGTGTGGGCAAACTGGTAGTGGTAGAGGGTCAAAACGACCATAACCCTTACTCCTGGACTTAGCATCTAGAGGCCTGGGTCTGTCTGTGGCTATTAGTATGACTATGAGAATGAGCCAATGCCAGGTACAGTAGGCCAAACGTTATAATACTAGGGGCCTAGGCCTACTGAGAGTTACAATTAAAAGATGTCTTTTAATGCTGATAAATGTAAAATTCTTCACTCTGGATCTAAAAATTTGAGTTATAGTTATAACATAGCTGGTAGTATTTTGAGTAATGTGACTTTTGAAAAAGACCTGTTATTACAAGTGATCTGAAGCCTTCTAAGCACTGTGCAGCTGCTGCTGCTAGGGCAAATAGGGTGTTTGGATTGATCAAGAGGAATTTCAGTAATTTTAGTAGGGATATTGTGTTGAATCTGTATAAGCAGTTGGTTAGGCCACATCTTGATTATGCTGTGCAGGCCTAGAGTCCCTTTTATGAAAAGGACAAGTTTCTTTTAGAGCAGGTTCAGAGGAGGGCCACTCGGCTTAT